>JAFISB010000228.1:0-31007 GCA_022560015.1 Diplodia mutila
TTTGCTTCATGCTCGATTAGGCTTAGCGTAGTTTGCAGGCGGGTGGTTATTACTACCACCCACCCTACTCTCTAATCGATCATCCTTCGCGTTCATCACTTTCAGATTTACTGGCGTGGCTGTGGACATGTCTCCCGAGCAAGTCAAGCCGCTTCGCGACCTGGACCCGCTTCTTTTCCAAGGGCTTCATGCTTCCACGAGGACCTTTATGTGGTTCTCTACCCTCGAGACGCCGGCTGTCAACGGATCCAAAGGAGGTCCAAAAGAACAATACCGGGTGAAGCTAAACATGTCTTGGCCGGCGGAGAAGCCGGAAGACGAGGTGGCAGCCACCAACGAAGGAAGATTGGCATTCATGAAGGCGCGTGTCCAGGCCTTTGATGAAAAAGTACGGCAGGTCTTTGCAAACATTAATGAAGGCACTCAAGTTACGGAAATCAAGCTTGCAGACTGGCCATGTCTGGATTGGGATAGTAGAGGAGGCCTTGTCTCTCTGGCAGGCGATGCAGCAGATACTATGACCATGTACAGAGGCGAAGCCGCGAACCATGGCCTGTTGGATGCGTTTCACCTTTGCAAAGCTCTGCAGAGGGTATACGGGGGCGACGCGGAACAGAAGGCGGCTATCGGAGAGTACGAATCAGAGATGAGGAGCAGGACGAAGCTTGAAGTCGCCATGAGCCGACAAGCTTGCATCGATGCGCACACGTGGGAGAATTTGAACGAGAACTGCGCCATTCTAAGGCGTAGAGCCATTGTAGCTACGTAGATAATCCCCATCTCTCCACGCTTCAGAATCCATGTCAATGCCGGGAACCTTTGCCGATCCGGGAGATACCTACCGGGGTCCTTATCACACCCGTTCACCCCGATCTTGTAATCCACACAACTTCATGTCACGATGAGCGCCTGCAGCCGCTGTACAAACATAGTAGGGACTCTTTAATTCCCCCCTTCTACCCGATCTGACGATGCATCAAGAAGCAACGCTGCGATGGGAGCATTCCCCGCCTCCGCTGCCGACGTCTCGGCTAGGTGTGCAAGAGCAAGGCGCCGAGACACATTCGCGATACACCACAAAGCGTAGACAGACCGCCGTCGCAGAGGAGGATCCGGGTATCACGTTCAAGGGCAGGATGCCTAGCATGCAAGTCCAGGTGCGGAAGCCCCATTTGATCCTCACGTACTGTAGGCGTCTGAATCCTCACTGCCCAATGAAGGCGCAAAAAGTGTGATGAAGCAAAGCCGCGCTGCACTGACTGCAAGAGGTTGAATCTGGAGTGCACATTTTCAACCTCAAGCTCGCGGTCGTACAGCCAAGATGAACGACAACAATCCCCCGTAGTGTCGGAGGTATCTTCTGAACGATGGTTGTGATCAGGATGAGGAACATCGAACCTCTACTCCAACCCCATCATGCTACATAAACCTGGCCCCTGAGACATGGCTTTCGGCGAACCCGTTCCTGCAGACAGCAGATGACAGGGGCCTGTTCGGGCACTATCTGCGGACCGTTGCCAGCTTGCTTTGCAGATCTGCAGGCGCCAAATCGAAGCCTTTCGTTGAAGTTATCCTGCCTCGGGCCTCCTGCTCCGAGCTTGTCATGGGGGCGGTGTTGGGATTGAGCGGGAGTTACTGGAGGAAGATCAACCCGGGCGTGTACACAAGGGCACTCGCTCACCACACCAGGTGTAAGTTCAAAATCAATAGCTCTGTGGAGAGGTGAGACTTACCTACCATTAGCACTTCGACGGCTCGGCTCCGTACTGGAAAGTCTGGACGTCGAGTCAATGATTGAGGCCTTGAGCACGATTCTGCTGCTCAGTCTCAAAGACCTTCTGGATGGGAAGTCAACGTCTTGGAAATACCATCTACGCGCCGCCATGACGTTGATCAACACAAGGAAGCTCGGCAGACGCGCACGTGAAACGGCGGAAGTCCGCTTTCTCATTAGTCTTTTTCGCTTTTTGGACTTCATGACGACAATATCGCTTTGCACGGGTCCTTTATTTTCAAATTCTGTGAGCTCTAGCAAAATTTCCGAGGGCGACGACAACGAGTACGTGGACATCCCCAATGCGCTGTCCACGGACGCAATCTACGGCGTATCCCCCGATCTCGTACAAGCGGAGCTTCTTCGACCTCATGGACATCTTTACTTCCAGAGAATAAAAAAACCCCCCAAGACTTATCGAAAAGGGGAAAGGTAGGGTTATCCAAAGCTCAAGTAAACAACATCCCCCCGTTCGCGCACACCACATCACCAGTCACCCACCGCGCCTTCTCCCCCGCCAACCACGCCACAATGTCCCCCACGTCCTCCACCGTCCCGCACCGCGGCGCCGCCGGCACCTTCGCGTTCTTCTCCTCCATGTTCTTCAGGTGCACGGGGCCGGCCGCGCGGTACATGTCCGTGTCGACCGGCCCGGGGTTCACCGCGTTCACCGTGACGCCGTACTTGTGGCCCAGCTCGCTCGCCCACACGCGCGTCAGCGCCTCCACCGCCGCCTTGCTCGCCGCGTACACCGACTGCGTCGCGTACCCGCCCCGCGCCGAGATGGAGGAGAGGTTGACGACGCGCCCGCCGCGCGCGATGTGAGGCAGGACCGCCTGGGTGGTGAAGATTACGGACCGCACGTTGACGGACATGAGGGACTCGTAGTGCTCCGCGGTGACGGCTTCGAGCGGGACGTTGTCGCCGGCGCCGGCGTTGTTGACGAGGATGTCGATGTGCGGCGTGGCGAGCTGGGAGAGGGTTGCTTCGACGATCTTGGCCGGGGTGGCGGCGTCGGCCATGTCGGCTTGGATGGCGGCGAAGGAGCCCGCCGGGTTGAGGGATTGCAGGTCGGCGACGAAGGCGGAGGCGAGCGGCTGGGACGAGGGGGAGACGTATGTGAACGCGACCTTGGGGATCTGGCGTTAGTGAGGGGATGGGGTTTGGGGGGGATGGCGGTGTTGCGGGGGGGACTTACCGATGCGCCTTCGGCTGCCAGAGCCTTCACGATGCCTTTGCCTATGCCGCGAGCGCCGCCGGTGACGATTGCGACTTTTCCTTGGAGAGACATGTTTGGTGGACGTCGTTTGTCAATCTTCGAAATGGCTTGATGAGCTCCGTAGTGGCAACACTGGACAGTATCCTTTTATCATACCATACCATACCATACCATACCATAGCCTCAACCGGTCACCCTGCCTGCCCTCACCTCCTCCGGCGGGTGTTGAGAGCGAGTATCGTGGCCCGGAAGATGACCGAGTCCTACCACGTGATCCGGATCATCCGAGAGAGAGAGAGGTGGCGGAGAGAATGTGGCGTCGGAAGCCCCCGTAGCTCCTCCGGGTGGGGCTCATGTCGGAGGTTCGCCGAGGCCAATAATCTAGACGCTGATGCATGCGTCACCGACCGAAAGCCGAACGCATAGCAAAAGCGGAGCAAAAAAAAAAAATACCGTGGCTCCTCTGCGGGTCCACGATAGGTAATCAGGTTTTGCGGGTTTTCCGTCCAGACGTCCACTTCCAAGCATGCCAACTTTTTTGTTCGTTTTTCTCTCCCTTTCTTGATGAGCGTTGGATCTACATATCCCCCGGCCCAAAGTCCGCCGCGAAGAAATCCGGCCCGAAACCTTCGAACCCGGGCACGGCCACGAGCTCCAGCGGCTGCGTCTGCGCCCCGATCGTCTCCAGAATCTGTTCGAGGTTCATCTGGTTCGCCGCGTTCCCGCCGCCGCCGCCTCCGCCTGTCGAAGCTGCCGCGGTCGACGCCGTCGTCGTCGGCGCCGGGAGAAGGAAATTCTCCACGTACCCGCCCAGGATCTCGCGCGCCTTGGACGCCATGTCGCACACGCCGCCCAGCTCGGCCAGCGTCTCCAGCGTCCGGCTCAGCTCCCGGCGCCACTGGTCGGCGAGGTGGTGCGCGGCGTCGTAGATGAGGCACGTCGCGAGCACCACCCCCGCGGTGGTCAGCCAGTACGACGCGTACCAGGCCAGCCCGCGGTTGCGCTGGGCGGGCGGCTTGGCGGCCCAGTAGTCGCAGATGGAGAGGGCGCAGTCGTGCGCGGCGGACACGCATATCGAGATGGGACTCGGCACGCAGCGGCCGTCCGGGGACTGGATGTCGAGGGGCGAGCGGGCCCTTATGGCGGCGAAGAGGAAGGGGCGGCAGATGATGATGCGCAGGTGGGCGGCGCGCCAGAGCAGGATCATCTTCGGGCTCGTCGCCCACGCGTCGTTGTCGACGGCGAAGTAGTGAGGCAGCGCGGCGAGCCAGTTGCGCACCTCGCCGTCGTACTGCAGGGCTTCCGAGGGGCGCAGGCTGCACGACGAGTGCAATCTGGTGTGCGCCGCGTTGGCGATCTTGGCCAGCCCGACCTGCGCCCGCAGGCACGAGGTCACGGTGGGCTCGATCTGCGGCGGCGGCAGCACGTCGATGTCGACGGCCAGCTCGTAGTCGTGCATGTTCGAGGGCAGGCCCACCGTCACGCCGGCCAGCGACACGGGCGGCCGGCCCAAGGTGAGGCGCGCCCCGGACTCGAAGATGAACAGCGTCCACCACGTCCGCCGCCGCAGCTCCATGACGAACGGCGTCGTCCGCGACGGGTGGAACTCGCGGTGCAGGCCGATGGCCAGCGCCATGTTCACGGCGATGCCCAGGATGTTGAAGCCCGCATTGGGCTTGTTGCGTTTTTGCAAGTAGTTGCCCATCAACGTGAGCGACTGCACCAGCGGCAGCGACCCTTTCTCCAGGATGGCCGCCGTGAGGTGCGAGCGCGCGGCCTGGTACAGCTGGATGTCCTGCCTGCCCGAGCCCCGCGCGCCCACGAAGGAGCCGATGGCCAGCACGATGTGGTACAGCAGCGGCCACGAGCCATCCCGCGGCTTCGCCACGGCGCCTGTATTCCCGTCGTCGGAGAGTGAGCGAGATGCGCGCGGGGAACAATGGGGAAGGTGGCGTTTTGGGACATACCGGAGATCTGGGCGCGGAAGGTGGGCTCGTGCAGGATGGGATAGGCGGGGTGGTAGTGGGCGAAGTAGTCGTCCAGCAGCCGATTGAGCTCCGGCGGGCGGGTGAGGGCGGCCAGGCCGCGGGCGTAGTCCTCTCCGCCGGCGGAGCTCCCGGCGGAGGAGGAGCGCGGGGTGGAGGCGCTTAGCTCGTTCAGGAACTTCAGGGCCGCGCTGCCCGATTCGGTGCCCATGTAGCCAGCGCCGTGCGGGTCGACGGTGAGCGAGACCATGCCGTCCACCAGGTCCGAGAAGCCCTGCGACTCGTCGAACTCCAGGTCGTCGGCGTTCAGCGGCTCCGTCTCTGCGAAGCTGGTGTCGGAGAGGACCGGCGACGACGCAGACTGCGGGTCTGGCGTCTGTTGCATGGTCTGGAGGGCTTCGTGGAGAGAGATGTCGGGCATGTAGCTGCGCCAGGTCATCTCAATGTTGCGCAGGAGATTGTCGTAGTGGGCCAGCCGCCTGCAGTAGTCGTCAGATGATGCGAAATGGTGGTTGGGGAGCAGCCGAACTTTTCGAGAATGCGGATGGTGTGAGAGGGCGAGCTGTAGATGCACGTCTTGCCATCTCTGGCGCAGTTGCGGCAGGGGTCGAGCGTGTTGCAGCGCACCTTGCGCCGCTTGCACTCGTCGCATGCCTGGTTGCGCCGCGCGGAGGCTCCGGTATTGCTCATCATGGACCGTTGGAGAGAGAGGGAGAGAGAGTTCGGAAGAAGGCCGAGGGCGGTCGGGGGCGGGAAGGAAATAGAGAGGATTGCAGGACTCGGGGCTCGGCAAGCTCCCGAACAGGCTAGTGGCAAGCTTAAAAGCCATCGAGGGTACGCGCAAGGGCTCATGTAAGAATTCAACTGCCATCATGTCTCCCTCCGCCGACGAAGTCCTCCAGCGCAAGTCCACCAATGTCGCCGTCCAAACGAACCCCGAGCACGATCTGAAGGTCATTGAGGTCGACGTGCCCACCCCCGGCCCCAATGACTGTCTAGTCCACGTCCGCGCCACCGGCATCTGCGGTTCAGACGTGCACTTCTGGAAGCATGGCCGCATAGGTCCAATGGTCGTATGCGGCGAGAACGGCCTCGGTCACGAAAGCGCTGGCGTCGTCGTGCGCGTCGGCGAGAACGTCACCCGCTTCAAACCCGGTGCGCCTTTGATTTGCTGCCAGTCCACCCTAACCTCAACCACCCGACTAACCACCAAGACAAAACAACAGGCGACCGCGTGGCCCTCGAGTGCGGCGTGCCCTGCTCCAAGCCCACCTGCTACTTCTGCCGCACCGGCCGCTACAACGCCTGCCCGGATGTCGTCTTCTTCTCCACCCCTCCCCACCACGGCACACTTCGCCGCTACCACGCCCACCCTGAGGCCTGGCTGCACCGCCTGCCCGACAACCTGAGCTTCGAGGAGGGCTCGCTGCTCGAGCCGCTCTCCGTCGCCCTCGCCGGCATCGACCGCTCCAACCTCCGCCTCGGCGACCCCCTCGTCATCTGCGGCGCCGGCCCCATCGGCCTCGTCACGCTGCTCGCCGCCCACGCCGCCGGCGCCACCCCCATCGTCATCACCGACATCGACGAGAGCCGCCTACAGGTCGCTCAGAAGCTGGTCCCGCGCGTGCGTACCGTCGCCGTCGCCCGCGAAGACAGCGCCGAGGCGCTGGGCGCGAAGATCGTGGCCGCGCTGGGCCAGGAGGCGGCGCTCGTGCTCGAGTGTACGGGCGTCGAGTCGAGCATCCACGCCGGCATCTACGTGAGTCGCCTCGGGTCCCTTTCCACACGCGTCTTGAGGGCGAAAGCTGACGTTCTTTTTCACCCCAGGCCGCGCGCTTCGGCGGGTCCGTCTTCGTCATCGGCGTCGGCAAGGACTTCCAGAACGTCCCCTTCATGCACCTCTCCGCCAAGGAGATCGACCTGCGCTTCCAGTACCGCTACCACGACACCTACCCCAAGGCCATCGCCTTGGCCGAGGCCGGCCTGATCGAGCTGAAGCAGTTGGTCACCCATAGGTATTCGTTGGAGGAGGGCTTGGAGGCGTTCAAGACGGCGTCGACCCCGTCGGCGAAGGCTATCAAGGTTCAGATTTTGGATGATTAGATTTATGTGTTATGATATCATGTCAATTTGATGCGGTTGTGCAAAATTATGGGGAATTCGTTTTGTGGCGAGTGGTGCTCTCAATGGCAATTCCCGGGGCGGCGTAACTCTATTGTTGCAAGTAGTGTATGTATAGGCCAGTAAGTATGTGTTGCATGGAATACTCATGTAGACCATTATATAGCTCGGCCATCCAAGCAAGATATAAAGCCCCTATCGGGTCATTGCCCCCTCGCTCCGTATGCCACTCATTTAATGGGCCTAATAGCGTCCATCTCTATCACCTGTTGCAAGAGATCGATTGTTTCATTATTCGCAACCCTATGTAAGTCGGAACTAAATAGTACAGATGGCTGAAGCTCCAGTCATAGCAATCTTCGGGATGCAAGAGAGTCCATCATTACCGCGCACATTTCTCGTAGTCTATTTTGACCATGTTCCTCTCCTAACTTGCAGAATATTCGAAATCCGTCAGTCGCAAGTACCAAGTGGGTCAAGTAGTGAACGCACCCAGCATGACTCGCTCAGAGACTACGGCAAAGTATCACAAGCACCACCATATAGTAAGGACTCGTCTACCATTACTTGAAAACATATTCTACTCGTCAATGCACGAAAGCACCACTTACATCCTGCGTAATCAACCCCTGATATCATTCTTGACCCTGCCGGTACGTCCCTCCCCGCGCCTTCCGACACTCAGTTAAACTTCGACACACCCACCTTGGCCTCAAAGTCGTCCGCCGACGTCCTCCGCTCACCGACAATGTTCTCGAAATGATACAGCGTCGGCTCGACCGCATCGCGGCGGAGCAGCACATGCCTCTTGAACCACCACGGCAGCACCTTCCCGGCCTGGAACTTGGCATGCACCGTCGTCGGCACCGCGAAGACGTAATCCAACTCCTCCAAGCTCCGCATCTTCGTCTCCGGCATGAAGAGGTAGATCATCGCCAGCGCGACCACGTTCAGGCCGGCGTAGAACCCGAAAGCGCCCTGCGGCCGCAGCGCCTGCAGCATGCGCGGGAACGTCAGCCCGAGGATGAACGCCCAGAAGTTGTTGGTCGCGACGGCCCACGACATGCCGACCTCGCGGTGCGACAGCGGGAAGACCTCGGAGGAGTAGACGAAGGCGCAGGGGCCCTCGCCGGGGGAGTAGAAGAAGACGAAGGCGAAGATGAAGAAGGCGATGAGGCCGAGGTGCGCGGGGGACGCGGTCGGGATGTAGAAGGACATGCCCGTGGCCAGCAGCGAGAGGCACATGAACGGGAAGGTGGCGATGAGCAGCGTGCGCCGGCCCCAAGTGTCGATCGTGTAGAGGGCGGGGAAGGCGAAGACGAACATGGCCTGCGGGGTGCGGGGTGCGGTGGTTAGTGTTGATGTTTTAGGGGGTGCGGTGGAGTGGGGTGGGGTGTACGTACCATGCCGAAACCCCAGGACACGAGGAGCGCGACGATCTGGCTCGCTCCGGCCTGGAGGAAGATGGTGGACGAGTAGAAGGCCATGATGTTGACTGCGCGGCCGGTATGTTAGCATTCGTCTCGAACGCAATGGGACCGCGTAGGGGGGACACCTACTGCCGCACATTTGCTGGGCGATCATGACGATGCCGGATGCTTGCGTCGCGCGGCGGAGGCGGGGCACGGTGAAGAGCTCGACGAAGCGCGTGAGCATGTTGTCGTTCTTGAACCCTTTGGCCTCGATCATGGCTTCTTCCGCCTGCAGCTGCGCGTGGATGAGATACAGATCCCGCGCCGCCTGGAGAGGCGAGTTGCGGAGCCGAAGGAGGGATCTATAAGCCTTGGCGAACTTCCGTTTCTTAATCAACCAACGCGGCGATTCCGGTGCGAACCAGATGCCCAGGATCAGCGGAACGGCCGGGATGAAGGCGGACCCCAGCTGCAGCCGCCACGCGATGGCTCCGGTGTTGACGACGACCAAGTTCGCCGAGAAGCCCAGCATGATTCCGAAAGCGACGAACACCTGCCACGACATGGTCAACGCGCCGCGGATGTTCGTTGGCGCGTTCTCCGCGGAGAAGACGGGCACCGTGGCCTCCTTCAGTCCCATGCCGATTCCGAGAAGCAGCCTGCAGATCAGGATCTGTGGCCAGGATTGCGCGCACGCTTGGCCGATTGGTGCGAGCAAGCTGAATATCGCTCCGATGAAGATGGTGCCGCGACGACCGATCCAGTTGTTCATCGGGTCGGACAACCAAGTGCTATGAATTCACGCGTCAGTTCGCACGTTCAACACCACTCGTCATGCAGCTTGCTTACAAGAGGGCGATGGCGGCATAGGGCGTGCCGTTGATGGCACCCACGATCCAAGAGTTCCGTTCGCAGGTCCCGGCGGCTTCGCACACCGCTCCCGTGTCGGCGATGCCGAACTCCTGCGGGAACGACAGGTTCGCTCCATTCGATCCGGTCTGGTCCCAGCCTTGGATGGCAGCGCTGACCGAGTTAAGGATGATGGTGAAGTATAGTGCTTTCGGATGCTTCCATCTGTGGACCTTTTCCGACCGAAGTGTCTCAATCTCGTCCTGACTCAACTCTTCGACCGTGTCGAACTCGTCGCCCGCTTGGGCCACCAGAGCCCCTTTTCGGAGATCCGGAAGTATGTCCGTCAGCTGGTGGTTCTGGGCGAATGTCTCCACGTCATCAAACAGCTGCTGCTTTGGAATCCCGGCGAGCGGGTTCTGGATTCTGGAATCGGTCTGTTAGTGGTGGTGCACACAATTATGTCGTTTGATTGGTTACTCACTCGCCCGTGGTGTTGTGGCTCAGGTTCTCCACAACCTCCTGATGGTGGATCACATCTGGGGAATGGCCCCTGCCACGACCGGTGGCGGCGTGTTTCTCCATGGTCGGCCGGATGTTCGTAGCGACGATTATTGGGGCGTGATGTAACGGCGCTTCAAATGTTTGCGGGGCGTGGAAATGAAATCTGGGGCGGGCATCGACGCTTTTAATGGAGATGGCGGTCTGGGGTTTGCCGTCTGGAGAAGCGGGGTAACGAATCATGGAGATGTACTACCTACAACTGCCGTGCAGGGGTGTGCTCGGCGAACTTCCGAGCCCAAAGAGCCTCCATGATGCCGGCAGAGAGCCTCATGACGCTATAGTAGCGGCTCGGGATTTTGCCGAATGGGCTCAGCGTCTGGGCAGTGAGGCGTCCGCGTGTGACGAATGCCTCCAGGCTCCGGCGGAGGAACTGGATTTCACATGCGGCAGGCAGTTCGGAAGCGGACGGCGAGGTGCGACTCATGTCTCAGGTTATGGCTGGGCATCGTGGAGGAAGTGACTCCTTTGCCGTAGGCCATATCCAGACCCCGTGACGTCTGACTTTACAAGCGTTGTGCCAGCCGTTATAGTGTTCACCGCCTGTAAATTACAGCAACAAGCTTTCCCGTTTTCCGTCTCGGCTCTTCTTCGATGACGGGGTCGGCGGGTCCTGCCTGGTCGGTCTAGCCGGATCGCTACCGAGCGGTGACTTTCCCAGAGCGGGGTCAGAACACGAAACCGGCGGGTTCGTGTTGGCCAGGATCTGGTCCGCCGGATGATTGGACGCTCTCGGAAGGAAATCATCGGGGCCACATCATACCTGCGCGGCTGACATCCACCAGCACTGTCGGATTCTCTTTCTCCTTCTCGTTCTCTTTCTCTTTCGAGTCTTTGTACGTCAACAACGCCCGCTCTTCCGGACTTACCTCCCGCCACAGTGGCTGCGCTACCATCGTGACAGCAAATGAAGCGAACTCGCTTGGGTCACAAGAAGTCTAAAAATGGATGCACAACTTGCAAAACCCGACATGTCAAGGTGCGTCAACAGGTGGTGGAAGATATAAGAAAGAGTTCAACAGTGCGCATATTGTGAAGAAGAATTTTACTGAGACTCGTGCCAGTGTGACGAGCAACGGCCATGCGGCAACTGCAAACGTTACGGAATGGACTGCAGTCTCGCCACAACGCCAGGGCAGAGCCGCGAGCTCCAATGGCACAATTCAACGGTTGTCAGGGAACAGCCACAAGCCTCTACCAGCCGATCGTCTCCCGCTTCTCCAGGGCTCTTGCTTGAAGGGAACACGCATGGCCAGGCCGTCACGCCCATCATGAATGGATCGCCACAGGCTTTCTTTCCCCGAGAGGCGTATTCCCAGCATCTGCTACATTCCCTGAAAGCCAAAATCGCCGACGGGAAGAATCTTTTCTCCAGTCTCGAAGAAGAAATGCAGATCCTCGACCACAACGTTCCCACAGCGCTGGCGGGCCAACTGCTGGAACCCTGCATCGAGACTCCGACGTCCGAACTTATACAGACTGGTCCAAGCGATTGGCTCAAGGATCTGCAGCTATTGAAACACTACCTCACAACCGCCTATCTCTCCTTCTGCCACGATGAGCGGCTGGCTCCACTCTGGCGGGACGTCATCCCGGACTGCGCCTTCTCCCACGTCCGTGCCTGTCATCATGAATATCCCCCCATCCATGTTACTAACGGCCACACCAGGAGTACCTCATGCACGGCCTCCTCGCCGTATCGGCCCTCCACTACGGTCACACCAACCCCTTGCACCGGGAAACATACAGCCTGCTCTCGGCGCGGCACCAGGCGCTCGCGCTGAACTGGTTTTCCTCCCAGCTCCACAACATCAACGAAGAGAACCACAAAGCCCAGATCTTCCTCGGCTCCATCGTCTTCATCTTCCCCGTCTTCGCCGTCGCGGAGGCCAGCCGCGAACGCCGCATCGTAGCCACCCACGACATCGTGCAGGCGTTCGTGCTGCTCAAGGGCCAGTCTACCTACCACCCCTTCATCTTACCGCCCCCGTGTTGCCGCCGAGCTAACGAACGGGACAGGCGTGAAATCCATCCTCGAAACCCCGCAAACCTCCCACTGGGCCGCCGAGGGCGATCTCGCCCCGCTGACCGAGGTCTCCGCGCCCACCGACACCCCCGCGCGCGGCGAGTTCGTGCGCCAGCTCGACACCACCGCCCGCAGCGCCGTCCGCGTCATCTGCACGACCGAGCGCTCCGACGCCGCCGAGGTCGTCTCCGTCTGCGAGACCGCCGTCGACGCCCTGCGCGAGACGTACGCGCGCATGTCCGTGGCGGGGCGGATGGCGGACGGCGTCTGGCTGTGGCCGCTGCTGCTGCCGGAGCGCTTTGTTTCGTTGATCATGGAGGCGCATCCCGCGGCGTTGGTCGTGCTGGCGCATTTCGCGGCGCTGATGCGGGCGTTCGAGGTGTATTGGTGGTCGGAGGGGTGGAGCGAGAGCGTCGTGGATATGGTTGTGGCGAGGTTGGAGGCAAGGGCGTACGCGTGGGTGGAGTGGCCGGTTACGTGTGTGAGGCAGGGGGTGGATGTGAGGGGCTTGGATTGAACGGATGGATGGATGGATGACCGCTGCCTTCGCTCGGAGATACCTTGTACCATGTTGTTCGAGATGATGAAGTTTGTAGCTCTGTTTTGTATTCATGTACATGTAGCGCCGCTCCATGATAACGTCTGTGGTGGAGAATACATAACATGGGCCAGCGCTAGAATGTTGATTACCAACATTCGAAATGGGCGCTGTGAATTTGTAAGAAGGCAGATCCCGGAAGAGAAGGCTCCGGACGGATCAGAAATTTGACTAAGGCTGTAAATATAAAACGCCTGTCATCCTGCCGCAGATCAGATAGTGTACCTCTGCGCATCACATTTGTTCTAACCACCGAACACTCCCAGCCATGCCTACCCGATTTTTAGTCTTCGGCGGCACAGGTATGTGCATACTCGCAGGACTCCCTCTTCATATACGGAAAGAGTTGAGCTGATCGGAACATTTTAGGTGCCATCGGCCTATACTTCATCAAAGCCGCGCTCTCGGCCGGCCACGCCTTGACTCTCCTCGCGCGGACACCCGGCAAGCTCCCCGACGACATCCGCACGCACGCCCACGTGTCCATCATCGAAGGCGACTTCTCCTCCGCCGCCGCCCTCGACCGCGCCCTCGCCAGCGGCGCAAACGTATTCATCTCATTCGCCGGCCCGTACTATGGGACGAACGGCACGGTCTGTCCACTCTTTCCTTTCCCTCTTCTCAACCAGGAACGAGCTTTCAATCCTGACTCACACGCCTCGCAGCCCATCACCGACTGCTACAAAGCCTTCCTCCCACGCCTGGCCCAGCACGGCATCACCCGCGCCCTCGTCCTCTCCACCCCGTCGTGCCCCGCCCCCGCCGACGCCTCCTCCCTCTTCTGGGGCTTCGGCCGGCTCACAATGCAGCTGTTCGCGAAGCAGATGCTGCTGGAGATGCGCGGGGTGGGGCAGGCGGTGCAATCTCTCCCCGTGGAGCAGGTCGGGTGGACGGTTTTCCGCGTCGGTGGACTGAAGGACGGAGAGGAACCGAAAGAGGTGGTCGCGACGTTCCTCGGCAGCGGGGAGGATACGATGGGGGTGACGAGGAAGAGCGTGGCGGAGTGGGTGCTGAAGGAAGCGGAGGAGGGCAGCTGGGTGGGGGCTTGTCCGTACATTTGCAACCCGTGAGATGCGCTGGTGTGTGTAATCTTTTCTCATGGCGAGATTTCCGCTCGTTGTCGATGCGTTCTGGGGATATCTCGAGTGCGTTGGCCTATGTAGTTATAGATTGCGATGTTGCCATGTTGTCCGCACTGTCACGTGGCTGTCCCCCCCCCCCCGCCCCCCCCCCCCCCCCCCCCCCCCCGCCCCCCCCCCCGCCCCCCCCCCCCCCCCCCCCCCCCCCCCCCCCCCCCCTCCCTGCCGCGCACAACGGAGGCTTCATCGCTCGACGCGCACCCTCTCGTCCCGGGCTCCGCCGCATGATGTGAGCACCTGGACCCGAGCATGCCTACCAGTACGGCTCGCGCATCCCCAACAACGTCGCTGTCGCCGTCCCCGGGCCCGGGCAGGTCGCTGCTATCCCGCATCAAGTCGCCCTTCGGCTCCAAGGCCCGCCACATCTCCGAATTCTACGTCAAGCCCGATGACCCGCACCGCCAGTACTCGCCCGGCGACATCATCACCGGAGCCGTCATCATCAGGGTCGTCAAGCCCATCCGCGTCACCCACATTGTCGTCTCTCTGCACGGCTATGTCCAGGTCTACAAGAACCCCAACTCGCCCGGCGACGGTTACCGTTCGCACTACTCGGCGATAGCGACCGGCAAAGGCAGTCGCATCGGCGGCTACTTTGGCAATGGCTTCGCTTCGCTATTCGAGGACGAGGTTGTGCTGTGCGGTGAGGGCCGCCTTGGCGAGGGTACCTACCAGTTTAACTTTGAGTTGGAGTTCCCCAGCAAAGGCCTCCCCAGCAGCATCGATGTGAGTTGGCGCTCGTTCTTCGTTGCTCTGCGTTCAAGCCACTGACCCATGCCCAGTTCGAGCGAGGGACCATCTCGTACATGCTGACGTCAACCATGACCCGCCCTACCACCATCATGCCCACTGCCACCTGCGACAGAAAGATCTACCTGATCGAGAGCATCGACATCGCCCCCTTGATTCGTCCCAAGCCGAGAATAGTGACCCTTGAGCGGGTGTCCCGCCGGTCAAGAGCAAAAAGCAAAGTCAAAAAGGGCACCAATACCGGTTCGGGCTCCAACGGAGAGCGATCCAACGGCGAAGGATCCAGTGGCGACCAGTCCAACGGTCAGGCTGCAACAGAGGCATCTCGGAGCAGCCGAGTCTCTGAGCTCAGCGAGGAAGTCGACACACCGGGGAGCCCGGCACCCAGCGACACGAGTTTTGAAAGCCATTTCAGTAGCAGCCAAGGCGGGTCCTCCAACGCGTCAGGAGCATTGTCGGCAAGAGGGACGGAGAATGGTAAACAGGGCTCGAGTAAGCCCATCTTTGTGGACAAGAAGCCCATCACCGCCACCATCGAGTTATTAAAGGCTGGATTCCTCCGGGGCGACAACATCCCACTGAAAATATGTGTCAGTCATACCAAACACGTCCAAAATCTCCGCGGAATCATTGTCACTCTCTATCGGCAGGCGCGAGTGGACATGCACCCTGCAATCCCGGTCGTAATGAACGCGAAGGGCGAAAAGGTCTCCAGCGAGGATTACTACCCGAAATCAAAGACGGGCCTTGGCGGACTCTCCCTTTCTTCTGCTGGATCGAGTCATGTCTTCCGGAAAGATCTTGCCCAGTCGTTTGCGCCCCTAATCGTGGATCCTCGCACTCGTACTGCCGAAGTGAAAGCATCAGTGCGTGTGCCAGACGACGCATTCCCGTCCATCACGTCCGTTCCCGGGGCTATGATATCCTTCAAATATTACGTCGAGATTGTTGTGGACCTACAAGGGAAACTCACCGGGCTTGATAAATATTTTTCTAATTCGGGCATGATGCTCGCATCTGCTCCACAGCTTGGAAAAGCCGAGGACACCAACTCGGGCGTCTTTTCTGCTTGGGGGGGTCATTTCTTGGACACCGAGCAACTACGGAGGGACAAAGGCGTCGTCTCCTGCGTATTCGAAGTCATAGTTGGAACCAGAGACAGCGACAGGCGCAAAGGAAAGCGGAGAGCGACATCCGAAAACGAACTGGACCACTCTTTTTCCGTTAGCGGGGATTCGAATGGTCCTACCGAGGAACAATCCCAGCTCACGGGTTATGCGTTGCAGCAAACCGGGCTCCCTCTGCAAAGTGAGCGACACAATTACTACTACGGCCAGCCTCCGTACGAGGAAGGATACAACGAAGAAGTGCCGCATCCATACGCCCATCCGACATATCCAGTGTCAGACTTGACAAACGAAGATGCACTGCCTGAAAAAGAACGATTGCGCCGGGCAGAGGCACGTTTGATGCCTAGCCAACCACCAGTGGAAGGGGGCTCTTCGGCAGCTGATGCGATTCACGCGCCCTCCGCCCCTGTCATTCCAGAGGAAATGCCTGGTATTTTGTATCGGACTGCTTCTTCAGCTGATGTTGCAGGCCCCTCCGCCCCTCCTCTGGACGCATTTGGACCGCCATCACCGAACGCCTCCGAGGAGACAGCAGCCCCGACGTATGAAGAAAGGCAAGGAGAATCTAGCCACTTCTCCCAGCTCGCAGCCACCGATGACAAGCACGATCTTGCCCGGAGGAGGCTCGAAATGGATCGTAGTGCACCTGACGAAATGGCAAACGAAGGTGCAGCAGGTGGCAGCGGCAGCTCTCCAAGCGCCCCGCCCGTTGGCACTTTCACCCCTTCAGCTCCTGTGCTCGCCGATGAGGAATACGTCTTCCCTTCTACACACCCCACCGACCTACCGAGATACGAGCGGTGATGAGCAATAACAGGGCGTTAATACTTCGGCGTTCGGGTATTTCAGGCATGAACAACGGTTTGGGCTCGTTGGGGTCGATCTTTGACGCGAGCACTGGGCACATTGTTTCCCTTTTTTTTTTTTGGCGTGTTGATACCCAGGTCCGGCTCGAAACGATGTCACGGGCTTTTGGCTTAGCTTTGGGAAAGAAAGGGTTTACCTTCCTGAGGGGAGAAATGAAAAACGATCCTAATGGAGTTCTCCTGTCTCGCCTAGGAGATCAAGGGGGGAATCGGTCGCTTGAGTCTGCTTTCGTCTATGGTACGAGGGCTGGAGTTCGAGAAAATGGAGAAGCCAAGATAGATGTCATCATTGGAATTTCTAATCGCAAGTAAAACGGAACAGACGAAATGCAATGCTGTGCACGGTCCAGTCCCTGGCGCTAAACAGATGTCACAACGGGTTCCAAAACAATTGAGCCCACCCGCATCTGCCTCACATCTGGACGCTGCTGCCACCGGTACCTTCTGCCATGTGTGTGCATCGGCTTACTCGTGTGAAACGCGCGGGAGGAATTGCAAGTGTGTGATCCGCACGCTTCACTCCTCGCGAGACGATCTTACAAGGGCCTGCCATATTATTTTCCAACTTTTCCCTTCTGCCCCATTCATATGTTAGTGCACTACTTCTATTTCCACTGCCACCCACAAATGACTGGGACCGTACGCCTACGCTGGGGCATCGGCGTATCCCAGGGCCGTAGCTGCCTCGGTTTCTGAAGCGCAACATGGCTGGCTGAACATTCTTTTGAGGGGAAGAAGGAAGGGGCACGGTATATTTAGCGCGTCTGATCGGCATGGATGCCCTTGTTCTTGAGACGAGGCATGAAGCTGACCAATCGCCGACGATGGTTCCTCTCGTTGTTATTGTTGGTAGCACCCACCCCACTATATGGGCGTGGAGCCAACCAGTCGTTGCGAACCAGGATGTGCACGCAACGTGAGGCAGCGACGCTGAGGATGGGCGCTGCATAAGAACAGCACAGCGCAGCAAAGCGAAGCCAAGCGAAGAGGAAAGATGCGCAATTGAACAGAGCAAGATTGGTCCCCCGGGCTGATTGGACAGGCAAGGCGTCGGCCTACAGCACCCCTTTGACTGTATGTTTTCTGGGGGCTGTTGGTCAGCAGCCGCAGCGGGAGCAGGTCACGGTACGAGTTCTGTAGCTGCGTGGCTCATAATAAGCGCCCAGCTGCTGCTCTAAGCGCCCACGCGCTGGGCTGCCGGACGGCCCGTGCGACCATGTACTAGTACCATCCCCCACCCCCCAAGCCAGCCGACGCTGATTCGTCCGAACCTGGGCGCTTCCAACATGCACCACCTCACAAGCAAACGGCGACGCGCCGGCCGCCACCCCCCATGTTTTATGTCAATCCGCTCTGCGGGCTGCTAAAAATGACCGTGCTGACCCCTCATTGGTCCAGCAAGACCACCCAGCTCCCATTCCCTGCTCTCCTTTGCCCCCTCCTCCCCACCCAAGCGTCTCCCCGGCGGGCGCATCCTGCTCATTCGCTCGCTCCCGCGGGAAGGTTACAGCATGCCGGGATCCCGTTTTTCTAGGGTCGGCGGCAAAGGAACCACGCCGCTTTAACGAGGGCCAACCAGCCAGCACAACAAAACCATGCACCAATGCAAACGCCGCCTCTTTTCTTCCCCTTCCCGTAGGCAGCAAAGCGCTGTGGATACAATGTGTGTGCTGTATCCGAACCAGCACTTGCCCGTCCCGTTCGGGCCCCTCCCAGCGGACGCGGCTCCGGCCCGGCGGCGACCAGGCTCGTCTCCCACCAGCACTGCACACGACTGAGCGCGACGGGCATAGCATTCCTGTCGTGTTGTGAATTCCAGTTTTATTCTTGTTTCCGGCTTCGTGTTCTTCCTCTTCTCTCCTCGTCCCCTGCCCTGTCTGCACAACCACCGCCGGTGCGCCCACTTATGTTTGAGCCGTGTACACTACACGAGCAATATGTATCCCAAAATAAAGACAATAACAGAATGACGCCCCCAGTTTCCCACATCTCGCCCACTGCGCCCGGCGCTAGAACCAAGGAAAAGGCCGAATAGACTGTGTGTTCAGACACCCAACAGTTGTAACAACAAGCCAATGGCACCACCCTATGCAACTCATACGACAGGAAAGTCAGGTGTGTGCCGTGTCGTGGTCTCGCGCCCAATAGAGCGGAAGAAAATAGATCCAAGAAGCAGAGTGCCGAAGAGTAGAAGTAGTATGCCGCTTGCATGAAATGTCGAACTTCATCCGAGCAGGTTTTATTGTTCAGCAAAAGTTCGTCAGAGCCATTACGTCGTAGAAAAATCTCCCTCCTCTAAAGCAGAGGCAGCACCTCGGCGGAGGAACCAAAAAAGGATTATGGAGAAGGCGATGAGCGACAAAGGAAGAGGCAAAGTGATGGTCAAGGTAGCGCAGCTGGCTCGACCACGGGGTCTTCATGCGCATAGGCGCAGGAGAGATCCCGAGCGGCATAGCGTGCTGGCTGGCGGAAAGATAGCGGTCAGCCGCTCGCCAATGGCGGCAAAGTGGACGGAATAGGCGGTGGAGTAGGTGGAGCTGCGCGGCGTGAGCAGAGCACGCGCAACGCACGCGTGCGGCACGGTACCGTTTGCGCCGCCGCCATCTACTTGATTCGTCTCCTCTTGCCCTTCGGCGCAGGGTCCAGAGGGGCGACATGTGCCGCGTCGACAGGGGTGCGGCTATAGGTGACCGTGCGAGTAACGACCTGGCGCACGCTGACGGCACGCGTGTCCTTGGTCTTGCCGTCCAGGCTCCATAGGCCAGGGCTCATGGTTGCGCTGTAGGGCGAGTGCAGCGAGCGAGCGCTCAGCGGAGTGCGCAGCGCCGGAGAGAAGGGGCTCTGCGGGATGAGGAGACGTGGGGTCCGCGCAGACATGGGCCGAACGAAAGGTGACGGCGGAGGAATGGTGACCCGCATCTCGGTTGCCGGCGTCTTTGCAGCGTCGTTCGATGCGGCAGCATCGCCCGCTTTAGTCTCCTCAGCGGCGAGGGCAGAGTCGGCGGCAACAGGGGGCGGCGAGCCGCTAGAGGACGCAGGCGAGGCAGGCTTGTCGGCAGCAGACGACGTCGAGGTGAAGGTGGTCGCGGACGAGGCTGACGATGTCCGTGACGTAGGTGGTCGTTCCTCGAAGGTGAACTTGGTGCTGGTGCCGGTGGGCATGGGGCTCATGAGCGCGGGAGACAGCGCCTTGAGGAAGTCGACATAGGCGGCCGGCGGCGTGATGGGCGTCTTCTCACCCTCCTCGCGCTTGATGAAGGACGGCGTGGCAACCTGCGGGCTGCGCAGCTCCGACGGGTAGGTGGCCGACACGGGCGTCTTGAGGGCCGGCAAGGTTGGCTTCGCAGAGGTGGCGGCCATGGCGGGCGACGTGGTTGCGGTAGTGGACGGCTTGTCGACGGGCGCGCTCATGCGGCTGGGGAGCGAGGGCAGGCAGGCTGCGGTGGGCTGGGTGGGTGGTGATATTTGGGGGCAGCTGGAGGTCAGGCGTGCCGCCGGGCGGGTGTTTGGGCGCGTAGGTGAGGGTTAAAACAGCGAGGGGTGTGATGCAAGCCGGACAGGCCCTTGTAGGCTAGCAGCGGGGCCGCGGCCAGCTGCGAGGCGAACGGCCGGCCAGTGCGAGCGTGACCGGTGAGGTGCGGCGCTTATGGGCGCCGGGCAGCTGTGACTTGTGGGCGTCCTTGCAGCCAGCGCGATGGCGGGCGTACCTGGCGGGGCGGAGGCGGCGAGCAGCGGACGGCGAGCGACGAGCGAACGAACGAACAAACGACGACGGCAGCGACAGCGAGCGCGCGGGTGAGTGCTGGCTCCAATGCGTGCGCGGCGGGGGATTTTAAGTCCTCTGCTGCTGCTGCCGCCGCTGCTGCTCATGTCGCTGCCGCCGGCCTCTGAAGCGCGCGACTCCAGCGACCGCATGCTGGGGGCGGCGAGGGCTGCAACTGGCTGGCAGCGGAGCGGGTCCAGGCGGGCGCCAACCGCCCGGCACGCACCAGCGAATGAAGCTCACGTGGCTGCGGCGTAGCGACACGCCCAGTCTGCTCGTCCTTCGGCTTGCCGTGCTGTGGCGGCTGGTGCCACAGCGGCCGGCAAGCCGTTGTCCTGCCGTCCAATCGCTATCAATTCGTATCTCACTCCGGCACCACTGCGTCGCCAACGGAGATGGTGGGGTGCTGCGCCAACGCCGACCCCTCCATCTCCCACGGCACATGGCACGCGTGCTGGCCAAAGTACACCTTTCCCTCCCTGCGCCGCGTCTTCGCCAGCGTCACGAACGGCTCCTCATTCTTCGTCCCCGACTGCTGATCGATGCACACCATCTGGCACCGCCGGCATGCTCCAAGCATCTGGAACCGCTGCTGCCCCACCGCCATCCCCTGCCACGAGTCCTCCGCGTAGGGCTGCTCGCTGCCCGGCCGGCTGTGGAGCCTCTCTGCTATCACCACGTTGGCCCGGAACACCTCGGCCTCTGCTGCCTTGCCGCCGTTGGCCTTGATCTGTTCGTTGAGCCGGTTGACGCTGGAACGAGAGATCATCAGGATAGGGCTCTCGTTCGACAGCAGGATTGGCCGGGGCATATCATCATTCGTGTCTGGAAACGCGCCCGGCATCTGCGGTCGCGCCTTCGCGTGCCTCGTCGAAGCGCCGGTGCCACCGGCGGCTGGGAATCGCGCCAGCGTGCAGTCAACTCCCAACGCCTGGCTGAAGAAGTCAGAGACCCTCTCCGATGAGTATCGCTGCGCGGCTACGACGTCTCCGCACACACGTGTTGAGATCGCCGACTTGTGTCCGTTGGACCCGGCAAAATACGAAGGATCTGCGGAGAGAGGGATGCAGATCTCCGAAGCCGTGTCCGATGACGCACTGCCGCTCAGTCGCACACGGAGGCATCCCTGCTCCAGATCGATACTCGGTCGAATCAACGCCATCCGTGGGTATCTCTTCTGGCTCAACGCCGCTCCGCTTCCTCGGTGGACCAGGCACCATTCACGATCCCAAGCAAGCCCTTCCTTGCGCACCTCCCAAGCTTTGCCTGCCGGTGTTTTCCACCCGGCACAGCTCTTGATCGGATAGATGGTCAGGCTCTCCACGTAGAATCGGCTTTGTTGCACCCCCGCCACTAAATCAGACGGAACCAATGGCAGCCCAGCGCTTGACGTTTCCACAAAGAACTCCCGCACAAACTCCAGAAAGCGGTCGACGTCCGTCGTGGTGCTTGGCGCTCCTACGCTCACGCGTATCATGCCTGTCGGCTTGCCGCCCATAACGTCGTTTTCGTTGCCGCAGCGCTGTCCAGCCGAGAAGTTCTCTTTCATCTCCCACGGCGACAGCTCCAACGCTGCGGCTATACCACCCGGGTTACAGAGGCCACCTGTCCTCAATTGGATGCTCTTAATGGATGCTAGCCGCTCGACTTCAAAGTTACTGGCCCATGCTCCTTGGCTGTTGCGAATGTTAAAGGCAACGATTGGGCCCTGTCTTTTGCAGTCGCTGTATGTAGTTGACGCGTCAGCGTATATCTGACACACTGATAAACCGTTTCCGTGACGAAGCGAGGATAGCCCATCGAAAAGTCTTTCCGCAAGGAACATAGCATGGCGCGACACACGCTCCAGGCTTCCAAACAGCTTCTGGTGTACGTCCATGGCAGAATGAAGCGCCATGATGTTGTGAATGGGGAGAGTGCCGTCTTCGAGGTGGTCATGCAGTGATTCTTCCTTCTTCACGTGCCACTGTTCTTTCAAACAGACGACCATATCCACCGTCCCGCCACCGAAATACCGCCTCTTTTCAAAGATGGCAGCGGCCGTCTTGCGGACGATCATTGCTCCAAGGTCGGGGAAGCCAAATATCTTGTACAGGCTGAGAACCGTGAAATCCGGAGCCATCTCAGACTCGTGAAAGTCCAGCGGTGAAGTTGAGACAAGCGCCGCCGCATCCAAGAGGCTGAATGTAGCCTGCGTCGAGCTTGTTTGAGAACCCCGCACTCTACCGCACCAATCCAGCGGCAAGCGGCGTCCGTTCATGTTCGACTGTGCAGGGTAGGCGAAAAGCTCAACCGGTGCGTCAGGGCTATACCGCTGAGGTTTGTGTTCCAGCCATTGGTCCACCTCGGCGTCGGAGGAGAAACACTGGTGTTGTCTGGCCAGCTCCCGCACCCCAACCAAACTCGTATGGCATTCCCCGTGGTAGGCGTACGAGAACCCTCCGGGCTGGTCACGGAACGCCTCCAGCACTAGTTTGACGCCTGCCGTCGCGTTCGCCACGAATACGACGTCGAAGTCTTCCGGATCGGCGTGGAACATGTGCAGCAGGCGCAAGCGGGCATCCTCGATGCGCTGTGCCGACAGCTGGGATGCGCTGGAGGCCGAGTGCGGATTTCCGTACAGGTTGCCGACCATATCGGCGGAGAAGCGGTCGATCAGGGATTTCGGATAAAGGGTGGTGCCGGCATGGTCAAGGTAGACAGAATCTGTAGCACCCAGGCGTAAGCAAGAGGCCACCAGCTTGGACTCGGTGGGAATCAAGCTGTCGGTACCTCGGATCATGGGATATTCCCTTGCACGAAAGTCGTCCACCTCGTGGTTGTAGGCGTCTGCCATGGCGCTGCGCTGGGGTCTCAACTGCGAAAAATATGAAAGCTACGCTCCGCTCCTCAGCCGCAGTCAGTCAGTGGAGGCAGGCGATGCAGAAATATGTCCATCTGTGGGCAGGGACGACAGTGGGGAGGCCGTCGGCAGTGAGATACAGGCCCTGGCAGGGAGGCGGCGGGCGCCGAAGGGTCGCCTCCGCAATCAGCAACGCGGCACCGGCAGGCTTTCGTGCCGACTAAGCCGCGAGCGACTCAGACTGGGCTGAGCGCAGCGTCTGTGTCGATGAGCACGCCAAATAGTGGCCGGCCGGTAGGCAAATGTGCAAGGCAACAAAGGGCAACACAGGACTGTTGGTGCAGCGTTCCGCAGCTCAGGGCGGCAGGAGTGGCGGCCAGCCGCGGCAGGAGTGGGGGCACTTGGCCCTCGCTAGCGCCCCGGATTAGGAAACTCTGCACCTCCATCTTTCCCACCCCGCCAACAGCTTCTCCAGGGAGAATACAGCTGGCCCATAGTAATCTCATCAAACTGACATTGCAGTTTCGCATGGCCCATTCGCTGAGGAGGGATAGATGGAGTTGGGGCACGCTATCGAGCGTGTGTCGCTCCTGCACCACCTCATCATGGACCAGAGCTCCAACACAAGAACACTGCCTTTTTTCTTTTCTTTTCACTTATTGGTTTATCTTCTTTGTTGTAGGACGATACATGCCGTGATCGAAATCCCAGCCGTGGCTCGATCAGTCCATCCTTGTCGCTAAAATCAGATGAGCTACTACCTTATCCCGTTGATCACCCGTGTTTAGGTCCCTGACTGCCCATGGCTTCTGTCTTGTGCTATACACGAGACTATTCAACTTGAATGCTTGCCATGGCGTGAATGGGGTACCCTTACGGTCCCTCAAAAGCCATCGGTGATGACTCTTAGCGCCGTTGGGCGGTAGACGCTGGTGCCGAAGATCGACACGCTGGTCTCTTCATTACCATCTTCAGCCGGAAGAGGGATGTTGTCAAAGTTGTAGTTACGTCTACCGTACTGGACACCGTTGCGACGACCATTAGAATGACCGCGAGACTGCATAGTGTCCGAGGAAGAGCTTTCATTAGCAATGCCGTGAAGGTACTTGCAGTTGACACCGTTGCGGCAGTGGCCCGAAATCCAGTAACGACAGGTAGCCATCTTGCCAACACCCCTGGTATACACGTTAGTTGGATGCAAGGGCTCACATACTTTCGAGATGGACTTACTCTTCAATGCTAGGGTTCTCGTGAGCTAGCATCAACGTAGCCGAACCACTCTCAAGTAGCTTATCGACAACGTCTATAACACGGATTAATGAATGACAAGCTTAGAGAAAAGAAATCATCTTATTGATAACGGTCTCGCACGAGAAATGCTACATCCGTATGCGCGGTAGCTGGCAAGAGCTAGAGGAGACGCTGGGAGAGCTTACCCTTCGTCAGCTCGTCCGCCATGCGCAAATCGATTGGCCAACCGAAAAGTCGTTCATCAGTCATCCACTTGACGATGTGCAAGGCATCGCTGCGCGTGGATACGTCCACCAGAGCATAGCCAGGCTGACCATTGGGACGACGGAAGACCGTAATGGTTTCACTATGGAAACGAAGCTGTCAGAATGATCGACACACTCTGGTGGGACCGTGGGCTGTATGGGAGCTTACATGGACTGTCCTTCGTTGGTCTTGTTTTCGATGAGCTGATGGATATCCTTGTCACTGGCGCCAACAGGAACGTTGCTGATGCAGATGCGGCGACCCGAATTCGTGAAGAAGTCACCACGCTCAGCATTCGGTAGGTTTCCCTCCGATGAGAGCTGTTTAGCAGCATGTTTCTTGTTAGACTGACTGTCACCGTCGCCAAGGTTAGCAGTGATTTGCGTGTCTCTGGCGGTACCATGAGCATGATTGTTCTGAGCAGCAAGCTTCTGAACATCCTTCTTGTTCTGAAGAGCGTCTTCGTCGGTGATCTTGATTTCAGCATCGCTGCAGCGGCGATCCTCCTCTTCCGACTTCTTCTTAATGTCTTCATCGCGACGGGCCTCTTGCTTGACCTTCTGTGCCTCCTTCTGCTTGCGATCGTGCTCCTTAGCCTTCCTAGCAGCTTCCTCTTCAAGCTTAGCCTTAGCTGCCTTGTCTTCAACGGGCACAATCTTCACGGCGCCCCGCTTGGCAAACTTTTCCTTCGTGGGAGGCGTGTAGTCCTGGCCCAGAAGAGACTTGTTCGCCTGCTGGACATTAGTACGAGTCGCGAACGGGCCGCTATTGGTCCAGTTTCCACTGATGTTGCTGCCGCCGGATGGGACACGAAGAGCGGTGCTCGCCGAGGCCGCAGTAGTCAGGCAAGAATTCTCTGCGGAAGCAGGTGCAACAAGGTCATGGCCAGCGATTGTGGAGCATGGAGCGGACGCAGCCGTCGGAGCGGAAGCAACCGCCGTAGTGGACTCAGCGTATCTGGATCCGCGGAGGCCGCCGGGAGCAGGGGTGCCCTTCGGAGCAGAAGTGGTCGAGGCAGAAATGTTCTTCGGGGTAACGACGGCTTCTAACAATGGAGGTATTAGCGTATTTGAGGAGTTGAGAAGTAAAGAGTGCGAGCGTTACCAGTAGAGTGTGCAGAGCTGGGGTTCTTCTGTCCAATGCTCAGCTTGAGAGCAGCAAGCTCGGCTCGGAGCCGCGCAAGTTCCTCGGCCTGATCCATGTTATGCAGTGGAGGAGCGGTATGCTGCGGCACAATCTTGGTCTTTCGCGTCACTGGCGCTGGGTGTGGGCGTTGAAATTGAACGGGGCCGGAGCCACCCAGATTGGCGGGGGTTGGGAGAGGGCGCGAATGGTGTGGAGCTGAGAAGAGAACAAATTGTCAGCGTGGATGGGAATTCGACGGAGAAGCACCTTGCTTTCCGTACCGGATCTGGAAGGCTGCGCAAAGGAAGCCGCCTCAGAGCCTGCAGGCACCCGCGGACGGTTGCCATGTGGAATCTGCGAGCGCGGCATATTGCCTCTGCGGAGGTTTGTGCAAACGCTCTACGACAGGCTGGAAGAGGACGTGCTTACCGTTGGGCTTCGACTTGTCTGTTGGAAAGCCCTGCGCTGCGTCGCGTCGCAGGTGGGTGGTGAAGAGGGAGAGGCGGAAAGAAAGGCGAAGCATATAAACAAGGCCAGGGCTGCCTGACGGCCACATCAGGAAGTCGCGCCCCCGGCCGCACCTTCCATCTGCTTCGCAGCAGTTTCCACGCGAATCTACCGCCGACGACGGCGGAAGCTACTCATTGCGGAGGGCTATGAAATAACACCCTTTCAGAATGTTGTGGTATTACCAAAGAGCGCATTGCTTCAAACGCGCATTGTGTCTGTGTGGAAGATGTGGACGGATTCTCGTCAGGTCGGAAACATGCAATCCTTCCCAGCGACTCATCTTTTCAATGCTGTGACCAAACGCCGAGGATCCAGCGTCTGAGATGGCGTAGTAGTCGCAAGGACAAACACCATAGATCCCTTCTTTTTCCATAGGACTTGACCGCCCAACTATCCAGACGTAGGAGAAGTAAGAGTTAAGGTTTTACCCTCAGGGCATCCTCAATTCATCAAGCGAACGCCATACGAGGATGGATTGGTCGCCTCGGGAACTTCACCGCTCTCACAGCATTTTGCGCAGTCAGTTTGTTTGGGACGCCTCAGCCTAGGTCGATGTCGAGAGACGTTGGAAATACGGTCATAGCTGTCGTAGGCGGGCAAGGGGAACGGGGACTTTACAAGTGTTGGAAACCTGCAGAAATCTGCTCCCAGAACCGAAGAGCGCCGCGATGAAACGCTGTATCCCAACTGCAATGAATGCACAACTTGTCAAGGCAAAACGTCATCACATCAGAAGACATGGCAGCAACGTTGCGGATGCAAGAACAACCCCGAATACTTTTCTAGAGAACGCGCGCGACTGCAAGACGGCCTAGTTCGTCTACTGCTTCTTCTTGCCCTCCTTGCCCTTGCGTTTTTCCACGGCAACCCTATCCATCTCGGCAATCTCGGCATCCTCCTTCCTCTGGGCGTACCACTGGCCGGCCTGGAGAACCAGGACACCAACGAGGACGAGGGCAAGGATGGTGTTGCTTGCCGCAAGCACGCGGAGACTGTCCTCACGGCCAATGTACTCGACATCGTGGGCGACGTCGGCACTGGGGTCAGAGTCGACAATCTCGCCCTGGCCGTAGTTGCCCGAGGTGACGATGCGCAGGCCCTTCACGATGTTTGTGAGATAGACGATGACGCCACACATGTAGAGAACCAAACTAGCGCCATCAAAGAGCATGTTCGCCTCGGAAGGCTTGTACAGCTTCGTGACGAAGCCAAGCAGGCCGGTGCCAATGACGATGTGGAGGATGCGGCTGATAAGCGGCGGCGAGGCGTGCAGAAATTTCAGGTGGCTCTCCAGCAGGTCGAAGTAGACGTCGCGGGAGTCGGGCGGCTGGGGGGCGTGCCAGAGGACATTGTAGTCGTAGGGAAAGGAGGAGAAGATGATGCCGAGGAAAAAGCAGGTGGCTGGCCAGGTTAGCAGGAGGGACGGGGCGAAAGCCGTGGCTTGCGGGAGAACTCACGGCCAACGATGAGGAAGGTCGCGAAGGAGTTAGCTCGGGCGACCATGGTTGCTGTCGACGCGCACGCGATAGGGGCGGGTTCGGGGTTGATGATGGAGGAGCAAGTCGGCAGTCGGTTGGAGAGCGCAAGGTGACGGACTAGTGTGCGCCCGCGGGCCTTAGACAGCGCGGCGGCGTGCAGACGACGTTCGGATAAGCAACGAATGCAGCGAGCGCAGGGCCGGGTTGCCAAGGCGGGGGGCGGTGAATGCCGGGCTGGCGCTCCTATAGCCGCTCCTTACGCCGCCCGCGACTCATCCCTCAGCACTGCCCTGCCGCGGCTCCTGCAGCGCGTGCCGTGGCCGCGATCGGCGTCGCGTCGTTCTCAGCTCGTCCAGCCGGCTCCCTGCGCCCATCTCCCGCGCGCTGTCGCGGATCTTGACGCGGCACCGGAGCTGCGGTCGAGAGCCGCGCTGTCGGCGGGTCGTGCATGCGCCGCCGCCAGCTCCTCCTCCGCCGCCGCCGCCCTGCCGCAGCGGCAACAACGCCCGGGGGTGGGTGGTGTAATGTCCGGCGGGCGCTCGCGGCGCTGGAAGGTGCCGGGCGAGCGAAGCGACGCGCAGTGCTGGTGGGCAGCCCACACGTGGGCCCACATGGCGCGCCGGGGGAAGGCTGAAGAGGGGCTTCCCCATTCCCCAGGGCCTCTCCCCGTCTGTGTGCCCCCAGCGCCATGGATCCGCCATCGCGAGGCGACACTGCGACGCCGTGCTGCAGCTGCAACTGCCGCTGCGCGTCCGCGCTGCAACTGCCGCGCTCAGCAGTGGACGGCGCTGATGAGCCGCGGCCATCCGGCTGCGTTCCTGGCGGGAGGATCTTGAACGGCGCGCGCATGTCGCCATGGCCCTAGAAGGCCGCTAGGTATCACATGGCGGACTCCGGCGTTCCTACGGGCGTTCCTACGACTGCGCAGCCTATCGGCCCCATTCCTCTCTCATCATTCCCGCTGACGGGGAAACTCCAGACTCTCTCGCCGCCCTGGACGTGCAATCGTCCATGCTGCGCTAGCTCCCGGGAATTGCACCCACGCGAGCTTCTCAACTATGGCCTCGCATTCAACGTGGTGGCGTGTTCCTCGCTGGCTTCCTCCATATCTTCCCCGGCCGCCTGAGCCCTGCCTGCTTCTCATGCTCGCCGTCGCCCAACTCAATCCTCTCTTTCGCCCCTTCGCCGGGTTTTTAGACCGCCATCATGTCCGCCCTTGCGGCTGAGTCGTGGACCTGGTTCGCCTTGTGTCTCTTCGTCGTGGGCTGCCGACTGTACGTACAGCACTCCCCTTCCCGACCATTGCGAGCTGAGCTAAGCAGAGCGCAGTGTGTCGCGCATCCTCCTCCTGGGCTCTCCCCGACAGCTCCAAGCAGACGATGGCTTGATATTGATTGCCATGGTCCGTCCCCGTCTCTTCCACGCCCGTCTTTGGCAGCGACTGACCCCCCCCCGCCCAGGGCACCTACACGGCTTTGATCGTCTGCATTAACACCGTCGCCAGAAGCAGCAGCAACCTCATCAACCCCGCCGACGGACCCATACAGTTCACTCCGGACGTTGTGAAGCAGCGATCCTTTGGCAGCAAGATGGTCCTCGTATCCGAGCAGATGCAGCTCATCACCATTTGGCTGATCAAGGGCTGCTTGCTGATCATGTACGGCCGTTTGACGTAAGTCTCACTTGGTGGCCCCTGAGTTGCAGCTCGCTGAACTACAAACGCAGGACGAGTACCAAGCAAAGTCTGGCCGTCAAGCTCGTTGCTGCATATGTGGCCATCGGCTTCATAGTCATGGAAATCCTTTACCTCGGAGTATGGTGCCGGCCGTTCAACCAGTACTGGGCTGTTCCGACATCCAACAGTGAGTCCGCCGACCTCCATCTTGCAGCCGTCATGCTGACTCGTCGTAGCCCAGTGTTCCGCAGCGACCAACCATCTAATAACCAACGCCATCCTCAACATCTCGTCGGATATCTTCATCATGGCGATCCCAATGCCTATCTTCCTCGCAGCCCGGCTCCCCCTCAAGAGAAAAATAATCCTCTGCGGTGTCTTTGGCCTGGGTACCTTCAGTGTAAGCTCCCGAGACCTCTCCTGTAGCATTGCCAAGCACATTGCTGACCGTCGATAGATCCTATCGGCCATCTTGAACAAGTTCTATAGCTTCACTGAGCCGTTCGGCTCCGCATGGGTGTTTTGGTATGTCCGTGAATCCTCGACTGCAATCTTGACGGCGAACATCCCCTTCACCTGGACACTTCTCCAACGCACCTTCAACATCGGCTCTTTCGCCGGCTCTTCGCGCGGACGGTCCCGCACCACGTACCAGCAGTTCAACCATTCCCACAGCACCAAGAACGCCACCCTATCCCGGAAAGCGCAGCGCCCGGACGACCTGGAGAGAAACGACAGTCAGGAGCAGATTGTGCCGCTGGAAATCTGGCAGAACGTGCACCTCAGCATGCACACCAGCGCTGTCGCAGACGACAAGAAGCCCAACGCAACAGTCACCGAAGCGGGAACCGAGTCCATCAACGATGCCAAAAGCGACACGAGTAATGGGAGCAAGAGTGACGACATTGGTGTTCCCAACGCGGGCGCAGCCCGGGTAACGACTACGTGTGTTCACGGGCCTGATTGATCTATTGACTGTCTGATTTCTTACTCGTCATGGCGATACATTTCCTCTGTCGGTGCGAAGAACAATGTAACCCCAGACGCAACCTAATTGATGACCAAATTTTTTTTTCTTTGCAACATCCTGACAGCTTCGGGTAACGGATCTTGGCGTGGGGGGACGGAGACGCTAACAGGTGCCGACTCGCAGCACAGCACAGCCGCGTTACGGACAACGGCGCTGGTCGCCGTGCAGAGTATTCCAACAAACAATGCTCATTGCTCTTGTGCTTACTATCCGCGACTTCGAATGCTGATGTTTGAAGGCGCCCCCAGCTTTCGCTGAACTTAAGTGTTATCAGACGTCGGCTCACTCAGAGTGCAACTTAGTCTAAATTTGAGTAAACGTAATAGCTGAACACCGGTGCTCCGATCAGAATACGAGTCGATACCACCTTCCCAAAAAGACAACCTCCTCCATTTGCTGTGTAGGGATGAGGCCAGAAAGAAAACGAGATATACATCGGTCCCCTGACCAAATGAATAGTGTAACAATCACCTTCAGCGAAAAAACCGCGCAAGTTCCGATAACCGCAGATTCCACCCTCCTGCTTCATCCGACCGTACTAAGGAAACCTCAAAGCGAAGGGGAGAAAAAAAATAATGAGGAGGAGGGGGGGGGGGGGGGGGGGGGGGGGGTGGGGGGGGGCGAAAAATAAACAACAACACAAACACACCGACTGGC
>JAFISB010000228.1:31017-49786 GCA_022560015.1 Diplodia mutila
CCCCCACCCCCCCAACCCCCCGCCACAACCACACCCAGAACCGGAAGCAAAAAAAGAAGCGAGAAAGAAGAGAAGGGGGGGGGGGGGGGGGGGGGGGGGGGGGGGGGGGGGGGGGGGGGGGGCGTGGTTTAGGCGCAATAGAGATTTTTAACACACACGACATACTGCATACTGACGTGGTTAGGGAAGAGCGATGACCTGTTTACCACGCTTCTAAGAAATGAGGAACAGGAAGTTTGGAGAGACCCAGACAAAAGGAAAAGGCAGCTGCAACCTCCACCAACCAGCCCATGTCCAACCCAGTCACTCCCCGCACGACACAGCTACTCATTCTATCTTCAAACCTCCCCCGGAAACCAGCCATCCAGGTAGATCTGACATAGATCCTTGTCCAGGTAGACGCTCAAAATATGGTCGCGACGTTTTTGTCCGTGCAGCAGTTGACCCGGTTCGCGACGACGAGAGCCGCTGACGTGAACCCCATTTCTCCCTCACTGTTGTGATATTCTTCCTGTTGTGGAGTAAACGATTGGAGATGCGCTCGACAACCTATTGACTATTTAAGTTCCTAATGCGCTAGAGGTTTTTTTTCCCAGAGGATCGTTTAGCGGAAATCGGGTCTCCTCGTCGCTTGAGGGTGCATGCTTCTAATTGCGTAGGTCTAGTCAAGTCACAGGATGGTGACTCGGATGCCGCTATATTGAAGATCGCAATGTCACGGGGAGAATGGCTCCTTTAGGTGACTTGGATTGGCACGAATAAGCCACCTTGATAGAAATCAATATTCGTTAGTCGGGCACAGGTACCTAGCTGGTGCATGGAACGGAGTCCGGACCGCATAGCCCATGGTTGTAGGAGCAATGGAAGAACATTCATGTTGCTGGAGTGTGATTACTCGACCGCTTCACTGAACGCGCCACACAGCGCTCAAGCCAAGTTTACGAATCGAAAGTACAATGCATACATGCACGATACAGCATCCATCCTACAAACCCAATCCCTCCTCCTGTGCTAATGCCAACAAAATCCCCCATGCCTATCGTTGAAAGAGCACCTACACGAAAGAACAACACCGCTTGTTCTACCTAGTCCAAAACCTTACCTGCAACCGCAGACGCACTCTTGTCCTTTGTCTCGACCTTCCTCAGACCCCTACCCATCTGGATCTGGCTCAGCAACGCACCTCTATCGCCCGCGCCTGCAGGCGGAGCAGCTGGTGCGGCAGCGGGACCTGGTGGCGGCGGTGGTGGCGGTGGCGGCGGGGCACCGGGAGCGCCTGCGCCAGGCATGGGAGGCGGCGGCGGCGGCGGAGCGCCAGGGGCACCCGCACCGGGCATCGGCGGCGGTGGCGGAGGAGCAGAGGGGCCTGGAGATGTAACAGCAGGGCTATCGTTGCGCGAGCCACCAAGCGGCGAATCCTTGTTGTCCATGGCCGAGAGCGGGCGAGGTGGACCCATGGTGCCAAACAGGATGGAGGCGAGCTGCTTGGCAGAGCCACCACCTGGACGGTCGTCATCCGAATCGGAAGAGCTGTCGTCATCGGAATCGACCACGCTCCAGTCATCCTCCTCAGGACGCACACGTGTGCGGGCAGGTGCGGCAGCTGGCTCAGGCAGTGCCGTCTTGTTGCTATCCTGCTGTGTGAGGCGGTGGAAGGGGTTGGTCGAGACCTCGGTAGAGCTTGCAGGAGTAGAAATAGAGGGAACGCTGGGCGCAGTGTGGGACTCGTTGGCCTGGGCCATCTTCTTCAAGAAGGGGTTCTTCGTCTCTGTGGCGGCGCCAGGGCTGGTTACAGCGGAGGCTTGAGGGCTAGTGACGGATGATGGTGGCGTATTCGCGGAGGGCTCCGCAGGGGCAGGCGCCGGCGGAGCTGGTGGTGCAGCTGGAGGTTCGGCCTTGGGAAGTTCCTGGCTGGCAGTAGGCGTGGTCTCCTGAGGAGTTATCTCTTGAGGACCCTCGTCATCCGACGAAGACGAATCGTCATCCATTCCCTCGAGCTGGAGCTGAAGCTGACGTTCGCGCTCCTTAGCAGCCTCGATCTCGGCACGCTGAGCAGCCAAACGAGCCTCCTTCTCCTTGGAATCCCGCTGAGCCTCCTTCTTCTTGCGCTTCTCTTCCTCCTTCTTCAGCTTGCCAGCTTTGACTTGCTCCTCCAGAGCACGCAAGCGAGCAGCAGCAGCGTCCTGCTCTTTAGCAAGTTCTTCCTCCTGTCGCTTCTCCTCGTCCCTGTACAGAACGTTAGTCTCAACGAATCGCTCTGTCTAGTTTTAATGATACTTACTCTAAAGCCTTCGTCTCCGCTTCTTGGGCCTCCTGCTCCTCACGAAGAGCACGCTCCGCAGCCTCTTGCTCGGCTTTCTTTGCCTCAGCTTCGGCGTCGTGGGTTTCGGCCTTCTTGTTCCGCGAAGGGGGAGCCGGGGGAGGCTTCTTGCCTGCCGCCTTGGGAGCTGGCGGTGGGATACCTTGCTCCTCGTTGAGCCTACGCTGCCTCTCCTGTTCGCGGCGGGCATCTTCCTCCTCGGATTTGCGAATACGCTCCTCCTTCTCACGCTGCTCACGCTCCGCCTTCTGTTGAGGCGTCTCCCCAGAAGGCTTCGAAGGAGCGCGTAGACCAAGAGCAGCCAGGCGCTCAGCCATGCGTTGCTCGGCCTGCTGCTTGATGAAGGCAGCACGCTCTTCAGCAGTCTTGTACGAAGAGTAAGAAGCGCCGCTCGACGAGGCAGGGCGCGCCATTGGAGACTCAGGGCGTGCCGGGGACTCGAGGCCCCTGGCACTGCTAGGCCTTGCAGGCTCCTCAATACGGGGAACTGGCGATTGGTACCTGTTTCGTGCGCTGTCCCTGACGTCGCTGTTTTGATGTTAGCTCGGAATCCCTCGATATGCATGTTTGACTCACTCTTCCTTGCGAATCCTGGCCGCACGGCTCAGCCTTTGCAGTTCGTAGATGAAATCCTTGACTTCGTCCTCGACACCCAAGCCATCTTCCCACCTACGGCGCTCATGTTCGCTGGACTCAGTCTGGGTACCCTCTTTGAGGCTGAGCTCGAGAGCTTTGCTGAATTCGGTCACACTCTCTTCAACATCGCGCACCATGCGCTCATTACCCTCCCTCTCATTGCGAATACGCGTCTGCTCCTCTTCAAGGCGCTTGGCTGCGTCATCCGAGTCATCGGAAGCCACGGGCGCAGGCTTACCGGTAAGGGCTGCGGAGCGTGCTTGCATCATTGCTTTTGCGCGGGCCTTCAACCTATCGGATTCAGTAACGGCACCACCAGGACCGGTGCCAACAATAGAAGCAGACGAGCCAGGATGCGCTTTGGCGTCTTTCAGCCTGAATAGCTCGAGCTGAGCCTCCGCAATGGTGCGCTCGGTTCGGCGCACCTGTGATGCCAATTCAGGAAGCCTATCAGTCAGACGACGCAGCTCACGCTGAAGAGCGCGGCGTTCTGCATCTGAGCCTCCAGACAACATAGAGTGGGCATTGGGGTGAGTGTCGATATCTTCCTGCAGGCGCCTGATCCGGCGGAACAAGTCCTCGGCATCCTTACGGTCCTTACGGTCAAGGAGGTCCTCCTGCTCGGCACGGTTTTCATCGCGGAAGTCCATGGCATCCAACAGTACCTGCTTTTCCTTGATCTCTTTCTTGAGCTGCTCGATCGACTTTTCGTCATTGGACCTCTCAGACCCAGGCGAAGGAGGCGCGGCTGGGGAGGGGGAACGCCCGCCATTTCCAATCCTACGCCGAGCACTTGATCTGTAGCCAACGTCGTCATCATTGTTCTTGAAGACAGTGGCATCCTTGCGGCCTGCAGAAACGGGGCTTCCACCACGGAAGGAATGGTTCTTAAGGTAGCTGACACCGGTCTTCTGAGGTTGAAGGAAAGCGCCGGAATGCTTCCGTTCCTCGGCGTCACGGGCGATCAAGCTCTTCATGGTGCCAATAGAGTCATTGAGGTTCCTAGTAGACGGCGGGACAAGTTCCGGAGGAAGAGTGTTTGGCACTGGGTAGCCATTCAGCTTACGATAGATTAGATGCATAGCAACGGCAAACTCATCCAGGTTGAGACGACCGCGGTTGTGGGGATCTGAAAGAGTCCAAATCTTCTCCAGGTCAGATTTGTCAAGGCCAGACTGCCCCATGATCTCAATGGCCTGGTTTCCTGTAACGTAGCCCTTGCTCAGGCCATCCCAGGCCTTGAACAGCTGGTCGTAGATTTTCTTCTCGTCCTTGGTGATGGCCCAGGGAACCGTTGCATTACCACGGAGCCCCTGTGCACTGAAGGAGCCGCCTTCTCTTCCAGGCTGTGGCATCAGCTGTTGCATCATGTTTTGAATGTTAGGCAATCCTCCAGCGGGTGTATTTACAAGTCCCCACTGGCCGGGCATTCCTGTCGGCTGGGCATTGAGCGGAGCAACCATGCCTGCACCAAACCCAGTAGGCTGGGGTTGCAGGCCGGTCATCTGGGGCTGGAGGCCACCGAGCATTCCCGGATTCATGCCAAAACCGGTGGGTTGCGGTTGCAGACCGGTAGGCTGAGGTTGGAAGCCTCCCTGCTGACCAGGGAATCCAGTCATCTGCGGAGCCAGACCGGTGGGCTGCGATTGCAGGCCAGACAACAACTGAGAATTGGAAGGCTGCTGAGGCTGGGGCTGCTGTATGGTTGGAGCAGACTGCGAGCTGGATGTTGCAGGCTTCGAGTCAGGGATACCAAAGGAGATGATGTCGACCATGCTTGAGACCTCATTTCTGACGCGCTCAGGCAGCTCGTTAGGGAGATCCTTGCCGACGAGTTTGAGGTTGCAGAGGTACATTGCGAGGGCAAACTCGGGAAACAGCAGCTGGCCTGATTTGGTCGTGTCAGAGAGCATCCTAAAGGGTGGTGTTAGCGCGTCGCGTGGTAACCGCCACGTGGTCCAAGAGGTCCTACCAAATGTGTGCGAGGGCATCGCCAGACAGCTTCGATCGCATGAGCAGGTCCCTCGCCTGGTCGCCGGACATGGCCTGGCCACCTCCCACTGCCGACTTGAACAATTGTTCGAACTTGGCCTGGTCTTGCACCGTTATAAAGCTAAGCCTGATGCTCGGGATCTTGGAGCCGGTGGGTTGAGGGGCCTGAGGCGGCGGCGGTTGGGACGAGGGACCGCGAAAGGAGTCGGCCATCTGCGACGAGGTCAAGCCGGTAAGCTGGGGCTGCTGAGGCTGCGCAGGCGGCGGCATGCTCTGTTGACCAGTCGGGAACGGCTGCTGCTGGGGTGGCTGCTGGAACGACTGTTGCTGCTGCTGCTGCTGCTGCTGGCCGGGGAAGCCGGTGAACTGGGGCTGCTGTTGGAAGCCCTGCTGTTGACCTGGGTTAAATCCGGTGGATTGCGGCTGCAGCGGACCGCCGCCAAAGCCGGTGGGTTGAGGCTGCAGTCCGCCAAAGCCCTGAGGGCCGTACTGCTGGCCATACTGCTGCTGCTGCTGCTGCTGCTGGGGCTGACCGGGTGGGCCGCGAGCAGAGTTGGCGCCTCCGAGGAAGCTCTGGCTCCCCGAGAACATGATTGCAAGCGCGAGGCAGGCGCGCGCAGAACGGGGGTCGGGTAGAGAGTGAAAAGGGTGGGTATGGATATGGGGAACGGAGGCAAGATGCGGGAGGTGACAGCCCCGTGCTGGTTCGAGAGATGACGACGGCGCCCAATGCGAGGCCCGTGCCACACGCCCCCCGGCCGCTGCAACTGCAGCTCCACGCGCCCGAACCCTCACCACCCACTTGCATTCCGTCCGTCATCATGGCTGCGCCGCAGAACGGAGACACCTCGCAGGGCCGCGCCGGCGATGCCGACCTGGCTCAGGTACGCCTCGCTCCCACCACGCTTCTCCCGCGCTGCTGCCGCGCTGCTGCCGCGCCGCTGCCGCGCCGCGAAGCTTATCTTGCACAGGCCTTTAAAGATCTCGCCCGTGGCGAGCAAACCGCTTCCGCCCTCGAGAACCACCTGGATTCTCTGGAGGCCAGGATTGAGGAGCTTCTGGCAGCCGCAGACGCTCAACAGGACGCCGCCTCTCCGAGCGCAGCAAGCCAGCAACCGCAGTCGAGCAACAAGAATCCTGCCACAGGCGATGCGCAGGGGAAGTCTTAACTTGAGTTCTGTCTGCTGCGTGCCCAGACTCGCCTTTTCCAAGGACAGCGATCAGTACTGCAGGAGGGGTTCGTTTGAAGCACAGATCAAGCACAGCGGCGAATGAGGAGCGGCATCACCATCATCCCATGTGCCACAGTGGGTTGCAAAAGAATTGAGCCTACCTACATCGGTCTCATTGAGATATTGCTGCCTACTTACGTAGGTATGTCTGGATGTATTTGTACAGTTTTGAAACTCGCATCTGCGTCCGGATGTTGGCTTCAACTGCCCGCGTAGCATCCTGCGCGGGACACAGATGGATCGAATCTTTTGCTATCCGCCGTGGTGCCGCGCAATTAATTACAAAGCAGTGTTTTGCGCCACAGGGCTGAAGGACGGATTCGCACTCGAGCCTTCCTTTGATTACACCCATTCATCTTCACTACCTCACCACTCGAAGACCTTTTCCAAACTGAAGGCACCATCGCTGTCCTTCTCCAACACGCCGACCTCGGTGATAACGCCATCGATCAACTCAGCAGGGGTGACGTCAAATGCAGGGTTCCAGACGTTGATGCCGTTGGCAGCGATGCTCACCGTCTCAACCACGTTTAGATCCAGAGATGCGCCATCAAATCGCGGTCCCTTGACAAGCGTCATCTCCCTGCCTGGGCGCTCCTCAATCACAATGTCCTGACCACTCTTGGTGTGCAAGTCTATCGTCGTCCGCGGGGCTGCCACGAGGAATTTGACCCCATGATGCTTTGCGTTGACAGCGAGCGAATACGTGCCAATCTTATTCGCAGTGTCCCCGTTGGCAGCAACTCTGTCAGCACCAACCACAATCGCTGCTATCCGCTTGGACTGGCCCTTCAGACGCAGCAGTGCCGCGGCCATGGAATCCGTCACCAGCGTCGCCGGGATCTTGTCGTGTACGAGCTCAAAAGCCGTCAGGCGAGAACCCTGGTTGTATGGCCTCGTCTCGGTGCAGAAGGCGTGCATGAGATCACTGTTGGCATGGAGCGAGCGGATGACGCCCAGCGCGGTTCCATAGCCGGCGGTAGCGAGTGACCTGCAGCAATTAGATTGCACTTATCAGACGAGGAACCACAGGGACAGTCCCATACCCGGTGTTGCAGTGAGTGATGACGCTGACCTGACCGCCCTTGCCGGCCTCGGTGTTCTTCATGATCCACTCAGCGCCGTGCTTGCCAATGTTCTCGTTGTCCGACACGTCGTCAACAAGCATCTTCTCCGCAGCTTGGACATAGGCGTCCTTGACGGACGTCCCAGAGGCCCCCTGTGCGGCGGCGGCCGTATCCGCCGTCTTCTTCAGCTTCCGAGCGGCGTCGGCGAGGTTGACGGCTGTTGGCCTGCTCGTCATCAAGTAATTGAGTTTCTCCTCGATGAAGACCTTGACTTCCTCGGCAACGGAGGACAGCTCGTTCTTGGAGGCGATGACCTCGAGTTCAACGGCCAAGCCAAGGGCGGCGACAATGGCGATGGCGGGAGCGCCGCGGGTGCGCATCTCCTTGATGGCATGCCACGCATCCTGGGCGGAGCAGGCTTGGTCGTAGACCTCCTCGTGAGGCAGACGCAACTGGTCGAGGATTTGGAGCGAGCCGCGCTCGTACTTGATCGCTTGGAGGACCATGGCGGGTGTTTTGGCGGGGCAGGCTCGCGGGAGAGTAGCACGACGCGAACTTTTTCTCTGGGCGCAGGGTCTGCAGTGCGGCGCGTGGCGGGGTGCGCACGTCATGATTGCCCGCCGTTCGACAAGGGCTCCCCGGCCAACACCAGACAGCTCCCCACAGCTCTGTTCCTCCGCGCTCTTGTCAACTACCTGGCCACTCAACCCCCACTTCCCCAGCATCTACGACCATGGCCTCCAAGCTCTCAGTCTCGTCCACTCTGCCGCTTCTCAACAGCCCGGCCCAGATCCCGCGGCTCGGCTTCGGCGTGTACAAGTCCACCGCTGAGACATGCGTCCGGTCGTGCCTGACAGCCCTCAAGGCCGGCTACCGACATATCGACACGGCCCAATTCTACGCGAACGAGGAACAGGTCGGTCAGGCGGTGAAGGAGTCCGGCATCCCGCGCTCGGATATCTACATCACCTCCAAGGTCCTGACCGCATCGTCCGATGTGCCCGCCACATACCAGAAGATCGCGGACAGCGTCAGGAAGCTGGACGCTCGACCCGACGGCTACGTGGACCTGTTCTTGATCCACAACGCCTCTACATCAGCCGAAGGCAACAAGATAATGTGGGCGGCGCTGGAGCAGGCCAAAACTGAAGGCAAGGTCAAGGATATCGGCGTTAGCAACGCCGGCAAGCAGCACATTGAGGCTATGAAGGACTACGCGAAGGTCTGGCCACCGGCTGTGAACCAGATTGAGGTTAGCGTTGCACTCTTTCACGAGTCGTGACGTGGAACGCTGATGATGTCGTTAGCTGCACCCGTGGAACCAGCAGCGTGAGGCCGTGAAGTACAGCCAGTCGCAGGGCATCGTCGTCGAAGCGTACTGCCCGCTCGTCAGAAACCTGAAGGCCGACGATAAGACGCTGCTCGCTGTTGCTGAGAAGCACAACAAGACGGCCGCGCAGGTCCTCATCCGGTACTGTTTGCAGAAGGACTGGGTCCCGCTGCCGAAGAGCGACACGCCCAGTAGGATTGAGGCCAATGCTGATGTCTTCGGCTTTGAGCTCGATGTTCAAGACATGGAGACTTTAGACAATCTGGATCAAGGACCTTGGGGTGCAATTGTCAAGGCTGTGGACAACTGAAAGACGCGGGTTTGAGAGAGTAACCTCTAGCTGGACATAGACGCGTAAGGATCTACTGATGGTTGAGCTTTTGGTAGCTGCAACTGCATTATCAAATATATTCCATATAATACTGACTTTCTAAGTCGTAGATTACTTGTCATAATGCTGGGGGAAGGCCTCATACATAAACGTACCTGTTGACTGATACCAAGTTACTGCTCATCAGCACCATACTGGCTGTTGACGTGTGACAGTAATGATGCAAACCCACCAAATAGTACCTAAGCTTTCTCTTCCCCTGCAAAAGTTGTAGCGTCGGACGATACTACAGATCGCTGAATGTATCCGATCAGAGGTGATCTAACCCCGAAGACCCTAACCTTCCCATTCCGACAGGCCTCTGGCGGTCATGTTGCAGCCTGAATCTTCTCAAAAGATGATGCAGCACGAAGAAAGGACGCTTAGACACAGCTCGTCCCGTACCTCTTCGGACGGGATCTGCATTTCTACCGCGGCATCTGGCAAGAGGTTGAGCAACGTGAAGGGCAAGCATGAGGTTCAAAAGCCTACTAGCTAAGCTAGCCAGCCTACAAAGCGAACATGAACTGCTCTATGATCATTGGCGAAACGTATCGTGGGCATGATTCGAGTGCTTGTTCACTGTTACTATTACTCTCTTTACATATGCTCGATCGATTGTGCGACGTTGACGAACAAGAGCACCGAACCCACTAGAAATCGATTGCTTCAATTAACAGACTCCAAGCCCCGTTTTTAATCCAACGAAAGTCAAGTTGCTTTTTTTTATCGATTTTGTTATCGATGCTGACTCAAAGAACCAAGCCGCCCAGCGCAGTCATACAAATCATATCACATAGCTTCGTCCCCTAACCTGCTGGAACCTTCCCTCCTCCTCCTCCTTCTCTAGACCGTAAAGAAAGAATGTGACAGACCCAAAAGAAACTGCAGTCGACAAATAGTGGCTCTCCATCTAAGGAGTTGCAGGCTCAAAGTAGGTTCTGAACCCGGCTTCTTGATCGAAGCCACATTCTACGACCACCTCGTAGCAAGCCATAAGCAGCTTGGGGAATCTTGTAGTCCAGTACCTGAGGTACCCGTCTGGAAGCGGGCCCACCTTGGCCTGAACGTCGGGCGGCATGTCGTAGTAGTGGTTCTTCTTGTTGCGCAGAGCCCGCAGCAAATCCAGCATCTTATCGCCATTGTATTTACGCTGCTTGCCAAGGGTATCGATGAACTTGCGGTCGAGCTTGGAAAGGAAGTCAGGGAACTTGCTATAGGCGTGGTTGGAGTTCTGGCCTTTGGGAGCAGGGCACATGACTTCAACATTCCGTGCTTCCAGCCTACAGAGAGACGTCGACGGCGGATCGCGTTGCTCGAATTCGAATCGATCCGACACTTGGCAGAGGAAAGTGAGCCGTTTCTCGGGCGACCAGAAGAAGGGATGCTGCATAACTTGCATGGCAGTAGGACGATCAACCGGGTTGTTGGAGAGCATGCGAGAGATGAGGTGAATCGGCTCCTCCGAATCGTCGCCCAAATACTCAAGCTTACTGAAGTTGAACTTGTTCTTCTTGATGTTGAGCTCACGGATCTGCATCCAACCTTCCTCATCATCGAACGGGTGAGAGCCATTGGTCAGAACGTAGAAGAAGACGCAGCCAAGGGAGAAAATGTCCACTGATCTCTTCACGCCTTGGGTGACAGGGTCATTGGACGTTGACGAATCCCGTTGGCTTGAGCTCATACGTCCTTCGGATTCTTTCGGCTTGAGGATAAGCTCCGGTGCTTTCCAGCCAATGGTGCCTGCATTGTTCGTGGTACCAACGAGAGTGCTGACGTTGTCCGGGAGAGTCTTGCAGAGTCCGAAATCCGAAATGACGAAACGGGGTCCTCCGGTCTGGTTCTTCTTCGGATAAGCGATGAGAATATTTTGCGGCTTGATGTCGCGATGGATGATTCTCAGACTGTGAAGGTGGTTCAAGCCAGCTGCGAGTTGATAGAGTGCCCTTGGCACGTCGGCATTGATCTCATTGACCAATCCGATCTGTTGATCCGTCCACGGGTCGTCCGCCCGACCGTCTTTGTAGAGGTCCCAGAGACTGGCTTGGCAGAGTTCGACTGCAATGTAGAGAAAGTTCTCGTCCTTTTGCTTGCAAAAATAGCGAATGACGTTCGGGTGATCGTCACTCTGGGTAAGAAGACTAACTTCCTGGTCGGCAAGCTCGTAGTATTGTGGGAGCATCCGCTTGACCGCGACATCACGGCCTTCGAACTTCCCCTCGAAGACAAAAGTACCTCCACTTCCGCTACCAAGCACCTTGTCGGTGATGGTCAAATTATGGATTCTAGGACAATTAGCACAAGCACTCAATGACCCTGCCTTACTTTCAGCACTTACTGTTTCGCGGAGGAGAAGTCCGACATGTTTTGTCCATTGGTAGAGCCGCTGTCAGAACCGTCGTTTTGATCGTCACCGAATTTTTTGACGTTCGCAACAACTTTCTCCGTCTCTTCGCCTTCAGACTCGGCATTGTTGTTCTTTCTATTCTTGTTGCGCTTCCTACCACCGCGCTGGCCACGGTGAGCTTTCTTTTTCTTTGGTATCTCCTGTCCGTTTTCGCCCTCTTCAGTAGGCTGAGGCGAGTCAACTCGTGTCGGAGCTTGGTCAGCCTGCGGACTACTTTCGTTGCCATTATCCGTCGGCGCTTCCTCGCCGGGGACGGTGATCTCCTCACCACCCATCTGGAACCTGACCTTGCGCTCCTCTGGCGGCTGTTCGGCTGGTGGGTCCTCCTTTAGCGACTCTGCTACCTCAATTTGAGGCACGCCTGTAGACACTCGAGGAGGATGAGGTGCGTTAAACCTGAAGGTTTCTAGCGGCCTGTGTAAAGTTTTCTTCCAGTCACCGCTCAGCGAAGCGCCGAGAATGAGGAAGAGGGTCGCCACCAGAAATGTCCAAATCGACAAATGCCACACAGGAGCTTGAGCAATGGATGGTTTTGGAGGGGGGATTTCAGTTTGGACAGGCTCCTGCCCCAGCTCCGCTGGCGCCCCGATCGGGAGGACATCCTCGGCACCTCCGATCATCGGTATGGGATGAGCAGTGTGCGTCAAAGAGTGGACGCCAACAAGCAATGGCTTGAGCGATCCCTGCTGCGTGTGCCAATTGACCGCGGAAAAATCATTCCAGTTGAGTGTATAGCACAATGCTGGCGAGGCACCATCGGTAACGGCAGGGTAGCTGATCTCAGACATAGCATACCAGCTACCATTTTCAGTGCAGTTTAAGAAGACATCCTGCTGGTATTCTTGGACCGTGGCAGGGCCAGGAGGTTGGGGAAGAAGAACCAGAGATGTGTCACGAGAGTTGGCATGGAACGGTCGCACAATGTCGTACACGCGGACGACTGGAGAATCGAACTTGTCGTGGTAGACATTCCGTTCCTTGTCCTTTGTGTGGTCCAACGCATAGATGTTTCCGTCGTACTTGCTGTAGATATACTTGTTGTCCATGGTCGATGAATACTGAAGCTGGAGATCGCGGTCCCTGTTGTTGGGGGCCCATTCGAAATACTTGATTGTGCAGATCGGCGTGCCCGTGTCTCTGTTAGCAATCCCGACCGTGTACTCCGTGCGACCGAGAGCCAGCGTTCCGATGGACTCGCATTCATCCTCGTCGATCCCCTCGAGTCCGCTGATGCGACGGCAGCTGCCCTCGTCGATGACGGACGAGCCTCCGGAACTGAACTGCTTCAAGATTCGGCCGGTAGTGGCGTCGACCGTGTAGAGCGTGTTCTTCTTCTCTGCCGTGTACACCACCGGCGGATCGTCGCTTGCGTAGGGTGACAGCTCTTCGGCAAGCTGCCGCACCGTCAGGTTCAGCTTGTGGATGCCGATGTTCGGAGCCGGAGTGGCAACGTAAAGATCCCCGTCCTGATTCGGCTCGACGATCCACTCCGGGCCGTCGTCCAGGACATCGCTTCCTTCGGACTTGTTGCGCTGGTGGTAGACCATGTCGACCATGGGGCGGTCGGCGAAGAGCGTCCATCGCTCCTCCCCGGTGTTCCTGTCTCTCGCGTAAATCTTGCCATCAACGGTCGCCAGAAGGACAAAATCCTCGACTTCCCAATCCTGCAGGGACCGCGCACGATGTCGCGAGGAGAGGCCGCCGGAGGGGCCGGCGGCCAACCTGGCAGGAGGTGCTCGAACAGCGAACTCGGGGTCTGCTGGAGCCAAAGTCGCAATGGCGCGCTCGTTCTTGGGAATAAAGGGCACGTTGCGGTGTCGGTTGTTATTGTTGAGGTTGGGGTTGCGCTGGCTGGACCCTGGGGCGGCGGACTGGGACAGGGCGTCTAGATGTGCGGACGACCACGGCCGATGGTCGGCAGTGTCGCGGAGAAGCTCCTCGCGAGGGGAGTTGCGGACGGCATGGTGTTGGTGGCCGGGCTGCTGCTGCTGAGCGGAGGCCACCAAAGGAAACACGAGCAGTAGGGCGATCAGGGTCGAGCTCAAAGCGGCAGAGGTCCTGCCGGGAGGCCGACGGCGCGGCATGAAGGTGGTTTAGACGATAGAGGACTCAGCCCGGCGTAGGCCTTTTAGCGGAGAGCAGACAGGCATGAGAAGGGATGGATGGGGAGGGTGGGCAGTCGAGGCTGGCAGAAGAATGTAGAAGGTCAAGGTGAGGAGGTGTGGTGTGCGGGCCAAGCGCTGAAAGGCGAGAGCACCAGACGTGAGACTGGCGGCGGCAGGGGTTGGCTCGAACGAGGGAGGGGCCTTCAAAAGCCAACCACCACGGCGGCCCGCGGCGTGCGTGCCATGGTGCCTGGCGCCGCCTGCTTGCTAGAGCAATGATGCGCACCTTTTGTCGCGCCCAAGCCGTTTGTCCCGGCCGCGAGCCCGTTCGCAGCAGGCCGCCCGGCGACGCGAGGATGCCGCCGCCATCCCTTTCCCCAGCTCCGCCGCTCCGCCATTTCAGATGCTGCGCGGATGGCGAGCCCTTGCGAGCCCCGCGCCGAAAAAAAAGTGTGCGTACACATCAGGCCGTGCGGTCGTCGACGCATTGCGTGTCGCCAGGCCCTTGCTGCGCGCGCAGGAATGCGAGGCCCGACGCAAGCTCCCGCGCCCTGCGGCCGGGGTGGCAGCAGTAGAGAAGCTATCCAGATGGCGGCGCGCTCCAGGGGCGCTTCTCGCCACCACGAGCGCCGCTACGTAAAAAGCCCGCTGCTGTCAACGATGACCGCTGCACGAGCGGGCCCGGCCAGCTTCGGGTGCACTAACTGCTTCCCCGCGGGGGCTGGAGATCGTCCTCTATCTAGCGCATCAGCCCGCCGCGCTCATTTGGCCGCAGGGCAACAAAGAATCAACTCCAGAGTTTTCCGCAATCACAAACTCCTATCCTTCAGCCCTGCTCCCATGATGTAAGGCGCTCAAACCAGGGGAAGTCGCCCTGGCATGCAAAAACTTGACAGTATTACCCGCCCTCCTGGCTCCCTCCTTCAAAGCATATGCAACTGACACGCAGCGGAGAAAAGCCCGCAAGACATGTGGCCAGTAGGCCGCGCCTACACAATCCTTACCACCTTCTCCAACGGTTTGTACTGGCTTGCTTGTGTCATTCAATTTTGAGGCATTCGGGGCATGTGGCGTGGTGCCGACCCGGACCCACTGGCTCTGGTACACCAAGCTAGATCGTTTGATATTCTTTGAGCTGCCATGACTTCTACTAGTACAACATCCTGTTTATGGTTTTTGCGTGCCCTTGGCCACCGCCTCCGCCATTACCTGCGCCACCTGTTGCCCTGTCTCCTCACATGCGGGTCCTCTGCCTCGGTGCGCTCCGGATGATGTTGTCAACTCTCAGCAACAGCTGCCACCATGTCAGTCATGTCGAACGTTTAGTATGTGGGGATGGCAGCCCGTGTACTTACCTCGGCAGCCTCACTCGCCGACGAAACAACCGCACGCTTGAGCTTGTAGCTTTCAATGACGCCGAGCTCCCGCATATCCGCGATACCTCCGCCTGGAGTCAGGAGGTCGAGTCCAGAGCTCGTCATACCCGAGTAAACGGCCTTTCTTAGCCTGGCAACGAGGTCGCTAGAGTCGTAACCAGCGTTGTCGGCCAGGATGGTAGGCAGTTGCCGCAGAGCCTTTGCGAAAGCCTCGACAGCGAGGGCCTTCTTGCCAGCAACATTCTGCGAGGCCTGCTCAACGGCCTTGGCCATGTTGATCTCTGCGCAGCCACCTCCCAGTGTTGTCCTGGGCTCCTTGACCGTCTGCGACAGTACGGCAAGAGCGTCGTGAAGGGACCTGTCGGCCTCATCCAGAAGCTGCTCGGTGGCGCCGCGCAGGACAATTGTGCAAGCCTTGCCTGCCGCGACACCAGAGAACCTGATGAGAGTATCCTCACCGATGATGACCTCCTCAATGAGGTCGCAGTGACCAAGCTTGACGTTCTCGGGGTGGTCGAAAGTAGAGGTGATTTCGCCTCCAGTGACGAGGGCCAGTCTCTCCACACCGTCAAAATCGGCATGCTCAATGGAGCAGATACCAGCGTCGGCAAACAGCTGCTCCGGCCAGTTATAGATGAGCTGCCTGTTGACGAAGCAGTTGATGCCGTGAGACTTGATCATGTCCACCTTGGTTTTCATCTTCTCCCGCTCGGCCTTCTCTAGCTCAGCAAGCTTGCCAGTGCCATCAACCTTCACTCTCGCACCAAAGATCTTGATCTTGTCCGTGTCCATGGCAGTGTTAGCAATCAGAATGTTCGCATTCTCGATCCTCTTGGGCTGGTTCACGCCGAACTTCTTGTCCAAGATGAAGCCCTCCTCGAGGTACGAGTCCTTGAGCTTTCCGCCCGCCTTCTTAATGATCTGAATGTGTGTGAGGTCGCTGGAGCCCTGAAGCCTAAGCACAGCGTCGACGGCAAGCTCAGCGAACTGATCACGGTCCTGGCTCAGCACCTTGGAGCTCAGGGTGGTCCTGGCGATGGCGATGAGGTCCTTCCGGAAGGCCTGGATGTCGTTGCTGTTATTCACGGCAGTCTTCTCCAATGCCTCGAGCGCTGCGCGGCTTGCTATCCGGTAGCCCTCGATGATGGTCTGAGGGTGGATCTTCTGGTTGACCAGCTGTTCCGCCTCCCGCAGCAGCTCAGCAGCCAGGACGGCCACGGACGTGGTGCCGTCTCCAACCTCGTCATCCTGAACCTTGGAGATGTTGACCAGGACCTTGGCAGCGGCGTTATCGAGGGCAATAGACTTGAGGATGGTAGCGCCGTCGTTGGTGACCATGATCTCGCCGGTGGAACTGAGGGGCACCCGTTAGCTGGGGGTCCAAGACAGCCGATGGCAGCACGCACGCAGATTGTAATATCTTGTCCATTCCCTTGGGGCCCAAGGTGCTCTTCACCAGGTCACCCACGGCGATGGCGCCAACGAAGGCGGAGAGACGAGCATTCTCGCCCCTCTCTTCCTGCACGTCTTCCGCGAAGATCTGCGTGGGGTTCTGAGAAGACTAGGGGGAGGCGTCAGCGGGAGCTGCAGGGCTGCAGGATAAAAAGGATACAAACCATCGTGAAGGGTGTGGCAGAGGCAGACGGCGACTCGCAGGGGGGAAGTGGAGTGGGCCGTGTGCGCTTCTGGTGTTGCTCCCAAAACGTTGGTCGGCGTGAAATCTGCGGGCAGGGAAGCGGCAACGTCTTGGCGCGCCGACTCCCGCGGCGAGCTACCTATGGAACATGCTCGACGCGCGACAGCACCTATTGCTCGCCGCCCACCACCCAATACCCCCAGCGTTTTCCTGGCACCATGTCCAAGCGGCAGGCCGACGCGCTCGATGATGCAGTCCAGAGCGACTCGCCCGCAGCCAAACGAGCTCGCACCGAAGAGCTCGCCGACGAGGCGGCTCCCGCCAATGGCCTGCCCATTCGCCAAAACGGCGGCCTCGCGTCATCTCAGCCTGGGGAGACAGTAGACGTTGCGGGCGCTGCGGAGGAGGCGCCCCGGGAGCTGGAATCGCTGGACGACGAAGAGGACAAGCCCGCAGTCACAGCTCCAACGCGCCAGGCAGCTCCGGCCGAGGGCTACAACGATCTTTACCTGGACACGATTGATAGGAAGGTTTTGGACTTCGACTTTGAGAAGCTATGCTCGGTCACGCTGTCGAATATTAACGTCTATGCATGCTTGGTGTGCGGGCGATACTACCAAGGCCGTGGGCCAAAGTCGCAAGCATACTTCCACGCGCTGGATGAGGGCCACCACGTGTACATCAACTTGGAGACAAAGAAGGTCTACGTCCTGCCCGAGGGCTACGAGGTGAAGAGCAAGTCGCTTGAGGATATCAAGTTTGTGGCGGATCCGAGACTCTCCAAGGAGGAAGTGATGAAACTCGACAAGGAACAGAAGACCGCCTGGGATCTCGTCGGCCGCAAATATATACCCGGCTTTGTTGGTATGAACAACATCAAGGCCAATGACTACTTCAACGTTGCCATACACGCCCTCGCGCATGTCACCCCTCTCCGCAATTTCTTCATGATCGAAGCGCTCTCCTCTAGGCCCCAGCTTGCACAACGTTTCAGCACACTGGTACGCAAGATATGGAATCCTCGCGCGTTCAAGGCGCACGTATCGCCCCACGAGCTTCTGCAAGAAATTGCTTTACGTTCGTCCAAACGCTTCACTCTCACAGAGCAGTCCGACCCTGTGGACTTCCTCCAGTGGTTCCTCAACAACCTGCACCTTTCCCTTGGCGGAAGCAGAAGCAAACCCGGCTCCAGTATCGTGCAGCGCGTCTTCCAAGGCAGCTTGAAGATTGAGTCCCAGCTCATCACAGCGCGCGCCGACGCGGCCGATCGCCTCCGCTTCGAGGACTCCGACGTGCAGTCCGAGAAGAGTCATTTCATGATCCTGACTCTTGACCTCCCGCCTCGGCCAGTCTTCCAGGATGAATTGGAGAAGAACATTATCCCTCAGGTGCCACTGACGAGGATCTTGTCAAAGTACGACGGCGTCTCGGCGCAGGAGCATCTCAACTATCGCAAGCGTTACCGCCTGCTGCACCCGCTACCGCCATACCTGCTCTTCCACATCAAGCGCTTCAGCAAGAACAAGTTCGTCTCTGAACGTAACCCGACCATCGTCACCTTTCCCACGCGAAGCCTCGACATGAGTCCTTACGTCGAGCCTAACCCTGCAATTCACCCACCGGGTGAACCCATCTGGTATGATCTCGTCGCAAACATCACGCATGAGGCCGTTCGGATTCGTGATGACAGTGTCGAAGGGGAGTCGGAGAAGAAAGTGTGGAGGGTGCAGCTGCGAGACAAAAGTCGTGAAGAATGGCTCGAGGTGCAGGACTTGTTCGTCGAAAAGGCGCGTGCGGAAACGCTGTTCACGAAGGAGAGCTACGTGCAGGTTTGGGAGAAGCGGAGGGAACCGAGAAAGGGAAAGGCCAAGGCGTAAGGCTAGCGGCGCGTGGCATGAAGCCGGGCTGCAGGGTCGCATTTGGCGTTCCGAAAAGAAAAATAAAAAAGGGACGCGGGATTTCCGTCAGTTAGAAGTTTATTCTCCTGTCACTGCAGCTCCGGATGCGTCTTATGATCAGTAAAGTCATGCGCCTAAGCCCCAAGACACGGAAGCTCCAAGCAACATGGGTTGGCCAAAAGGCGCGAACGAATAATACAGCAATGCTCTAGAGGTGCTTCCAGGCCCAGCAGCCGAAGGATGCGTTGCAATGCCAAAACGCATGTGTGTGTGTGTGAGTGAGAGGGGGGGGGGGGGGGGGGGGGTACGTTAGGGCCACGTTGCGTGTGACATGACGATTTCTCTGCAACCTTTTGTCGTCGTTGTTCGTTGCCCAACTCGTGGTGGATATTGGTGC
>JAFISB010000229.1:0-49433 GCA_022560015.1 Diplodia mutila
GGGGGGGGGGGGGGGGGGGGGGGGGGGGGGGGGGGGGGGGGGGGGGGGGGGGGGGTGGGGTGTGGGGGGGGTGGGGGGGGGGGGGGGGGGGGGGGGGGGGGGGGGGGGGGGGGAGGGAGAACGAGATTGCTCACACGGATGGCAACTTTACGAAGAAACAGCTGAGAACGGGAATGAATTTATCATCACCTTCGCAAAAGCCGGGAAATCAAGAGACAATAGTGATAGCGGTAGTCTATCGCATCAAAGCTGTAGCAGTCTTGGAAGCGCTAGCAGCTTATCATTGGCAAAGCAAAGGCAAGAGAGAGCATGGCACGGGATATGTTCAAAAGATTTCTCATAGTATGTCTCCTCCATTAACAGTCTTGATATATACACAAGAATACGTACGTCCCCCTTCCATGTCCCACATGTCTCCATAACAGCAGCAGTGATGATCCGTGGTATCAAGCATCTCTAGATAACAGTCGTGAAAAAGAGCGTGACGAATGGCGTTAAAGTGTGGTGTGGTCCCTTCGAATGGGAACCAACCGAGATATTAAACGAGAAAAGAAATAAGAGTTTCCTTTCATCCTCCCTTCTTCCACGAAGTGTTCCACCCCCCTTCCCTTTTTCATGCAGGCCAAACAAAAAAAAATCCAAATAAAAAGTTCAAATCGCAACCAACGGGGTCGAAGAGGAAAAAAAAGGTAGGCATCGGTTCTTTTTTCATTTTCTTTTGCCCACCCCTCCTCTTCAGTGACCAAGTCCCAGGAAGAGAGCCTCGATGCACCGGTCCCACACGTCCATCCCGCTGCCTCCGGCTCCGCAGTGAGAAGTAGGTCCCTTTCCTCGTACGGCACCAGGGGTCGGGGTCGGGGCAGGTGTTGATGCGGTCATTGGCGTGGAAGCGGTGGCGATGGCGACAGGCGGTGTCGAGATGGTCAGGAATGTTGAATGTTGTTGGGAGTTGAGCAGCTCATCACCTGTACAGAGGACAAGAAGAGAAAAAATCAACAACCTGACCACCCCGTAGCAGCAGCGAAGAGTTGGACGAAGACGAGCAGAACGAACAAGCCAAAGAAGGAATCTGATCTCGTCCCGGCGGCCGCGGCGGCAGCGCTGTTGCTATTGCCGCTACTGCTGCCACTGCTGCCAGGACCGTTGCGATCTACAAGGAGGCGTTGCGGTGTTCGTCGTCCATGGATTTAGGCCTGGAAGGGCGTACCGGTGCCGTAAGACCGCTTGACGTAGCCGGTAGGGCTGGCGTCACGCTTGATGATGCCCGAGGGAGCCGCGACGCCCTCGACGACGGGGAGGTCGCGCTTGTCGAAGATGCCCTCGGTCGTGTTCTTGTCGAGGGCCAGACGGGGGAAGACGGTGCTGTTCCAGCTGCGGGGCAGGATGGGCTTGCCGGTGAAGTTGAGGCTGCGGGGGACGACGGCCTCGGTGATGTTGGTCAGGGAACCGCGGGTCTCGAGGTGGGCGGCGGTGCCGTTGACGCTGGTGACGCCGACGTGGTGCGGGGGCAGGGCCGCGGCGCTGGAGGCCAGCAGGAGGGTGGTGATGGCGGAGGTGAAAAGCATTTTTTCGGTGTTTGTGGGTGTTATCAGACGATAATGACCGGTTTCTCTGCAAGTGACGATGGAAGCCTTGTCCAAGGAGTTTAGATCACGAATTGGCAGGAAAGTAGTAAGTATATTCCAGTCCCCGGACAAAGGCGAGAAAAAGATTGACGGTAACGGTAACACAAACCAAGCCAGCCACCGCAGGACGTCTCCTTTATAACAGGAAGAGCAGCATCTGGCCCTCCGGGCGCGGAGGGCGGTCGCGGCAGGCTGGGGCGCGGGCTGGGGCTGGCCCACCACACCACCGACGGGCTATCTCTTCCCTGCACAGTATCTAGCGCGGCGCCATGGGTGACGGGGACATGGCATCCGCGCATGGGGCAGTGACACCAAGACGGCGCGCCCGGTAGTGCGGGTACCAGGCCGATGACAGCATGCTGGCGCGATAGGCACCCAAGCGGAGCCTCTTAGGATATGCGGTATGGGCCATGCAGGGTGGGCGAGCGGCCTGACAAAGGAAGATCGACGGGAAAATATTCGCTCATAGGGTGGGTTCGGTGGGCTTGAGCGGGTGGAGGAGCCAAGAGAACGTGCGCTGAGATAGTGACTGGGGCTGCTCATCCCCCTTTGGGACGGGTGGTGAATGGTGTGCAGCTCTGTCGTGCTTGCCGCTCTGCACGCTCTCTATCTGCTTCGCCCAGAGCCAGATTCATGCGTGCCGCCGGACCGTTGAGAGCAAGCCGCTGTATCTCTGCTTTCGGGCAGCCCGAGGCTGTGATAGGCAGGCAGCCCTGCCGATCGGGCTTTCTGCCTGCCTTCAGTTGTTTGAAGACTTAGCCACAGCCGGCAGTTGCAGTAGCCAGAACCCTGCAGCTGGCAGGATGAGGATGTTCGGTGGGCGAGGTCCCTGGGCGGGCGTGAGGCTGTTCGGATAAGCTTATTGGACTGTCTCGGAGGCAGGGCTCCTTTCGGCGGCGGTCGCGCCGTGGTGGAAGAAAAAAAGAGAATCCACTCGGAGCGCTGGCGTCAATGGGCAGGGGCCCAGGTGAGGCCTGGCGCTAGCAAGATGGCTGGGCCTGTTGGGGAAATACATGGCGGTGATCGGCCCATGGTGGGTGCTGAAGGCTTGTTCAGAGTCGCTCCTCGGCTCCGGCGCCCCCTTCAGCTAGAGCCGCTCCAACGGTGCCAACACCACCCATCGGTGAGCGATGGCGCCGCCGCACGGTTCTTTGCACCACAGCGCATCCTCCTTGGCCGCCGGGGCGATTCATTCAGGCGCGGCGGGCATTCGGAAAGGCGGCCCTGCGAAATGACAACAGGTGTAACGGGATGAGTGCGGCGGATAAACGAAGCGCAGCCCTCAGGCGGTCCGCGGCAAGAGCTTTGCGGCAGCGGCAGCGGCACCATGCTGTCACTCTTGCCAAGGACAGCGTGTAAGCCCTGTCACTGTCGGCGCCCCACCCGACGCAGGTACCAGCTGTGGCTCTTCCGCGCGCGTCCCAACGATGGCCGTGATGAGCGGCGCGTCGGCGGTTTGGCAGAAAATGAAAGAGTCGGTGATGGTCCTGAGTCAACGCGCCCATCGCCGATGTGCTCCGTGCCACTGCCCTGCCGAGCTGCCCTAGGATGTTTTCTGCCAAACAGCCTTATCGCCGCTCCTGCCGTGCCTCCCTGCTGCATGTGAGCGAGAGCGTGTTGCTGCTGCCTCTTTGGCTCGGGCAATTCCCTTTGCGCCGATTGCGGGGGAGCTCCTTCCCCAGAGCTTCTTGTCCTGCCTCCCGTCTTGATCCTGCCGCGGAAAAAAACATTACCACCACTGCCTGCTCATAACCTTATTTCAACCCTCTGGGTGCTTCGGTCCGGATGGCTTCGCTGCTAGCCCCTTGGTGCGCTGGGGGCAGATGAGATCGTCAACGCCTCACGGATGGCTGACACCCGCCTGCAGGCCTTACTTGGCTCCCGCGCCACGCCACGCCTCGCCTCCTGATCCTCGATGCCTTCTCCCTTGCCGCCCAGAGGCGTTCTCCATGACAAGAGCGACTCTGACAAGACACGCCTACGAGATTCAAAATTACTCTGTCGTCCTTCGGCGGACTCGCGGCGCTCTGCTCGCGAATGATGAGTTGTAACGAGCCAGCCGCCAGCCGCGATCTGCAGTCCAGCACGCACAACCCGGCATGCTCGGATAGAGAGCGAGAGGCAAAGCGGCCGATCTAGAGCTGTTGTGCAAGAGTGGATGTGACTTGAGCAATCGAAGACCCGAATCATCCATGCGTCATCGCCGGTGGGCCAGCCATGTGCTGGTCCCTGGAAGGAGAGTGGACACCCATCTACTCGAGCTTTTGCCGCAACGGGCAGGCGGCGGCGAGTTTAGAGGCGCAGTGCGAGGCTGGGAGATCGGCGAGGCTCCAGAAGCGCGAACCGAACTATCACGGGAAGGCGGCTGCATGGTCTGAGACGCTTGTCGCACCAGCGACGGCATATCGCTAGCCACTGCACATGGCTTGCCGCCCATCTGCCCTCCAGCACGGCGAATCACGTCGGTGCGGTGCCTGGTGGTGTTGACACATCCTGCACGAACACGGGAAGGATTGATAGTCTTCCCTGTCGTCTCGACCAGGACAAACCCCGATTGGTGAGGGCCCGAGCTTCCGTTGTAGGAAATGATAGCTGGTTGAGCTTTTGATAGCATGCCGGGTTATCTGTTTCCGCGACGGATGTGGTACCACACCATTGGCCTTGGGTGTTTGAAATAACGACAGCGCGGAGTTTTGCGGTCCGCGACCCCGGGAGCCATGTTCGGCGTCCTATCCTGTCATACCGTTCGACCAAAAGGAAACAAACGCAGCAGACGTTCGGCAACAGCCGCGGACCAGAATCCGCCAACGACAGCTTGCCTAAAAGCGCCAGATGGAGACGCTCCGAAACAAGTTGTTTTCGGGTTGAGTGGAACTAATGATAGTTCAGGCCGGCTGCACGTGTTTCATGGTGTATGAGGGCTGACTGGACGCCCGCTGCTGCTTCGAGGATCTGACTCTCCGTACGTTGCTGTCCAAGAGACTAGGAGGCGTTGAGACGAGCCAAGAAACAGCAAGTCAGTCAAATATTTGGACGCCTTTCCAGTTTGTCATGAACTTTGAATCATTGATTCCATCGAAACGGAGAGATCCATGAGGTGCTGACATGTCTATTATTGTCTTGTGTTCAGGTTTTGAGATGCGGAGAACTCCATTAGATGCGGCATCGGCTTAAGAAGAGATTGAATCATGGCTTGGTAGCCATCGAGTAATGATGGGGCGGCCTCGATGATTTCGACAAGTCAACTTCGGCTGTTGGCGACGTGGTCGTAGCGAAACGAGGGCTCGCAACGAGTGAATACAGTTCGGTCCGAGCGCGTTGCGTCTGTGAGGGTGAGTGGGTGTGCGCGGTGTGGAGGCGGGGATGAGGAGAACACGGGGTTGAGGCGTTCGCGCGTCGACGCGTCCGTGTCGCGCAAGTCACGGGATCAGGGCCCGGAAAGGGGAACGGCTCGGACGGAGCTTCATCTTCTCCCGAAGCGCTCAAAGCGGAACTTCCGCACGTCAACCATCCTTCACCATGTTGATGCAAACGCCCAATCGCCTCTTTTCCCCCGCCTGTCTTAGCTCATCCTTCTGCCGTCACGCGTGTGGCTGTCGTGGAATTGCGCGTCAGCGCCGTATTCATCTCAACACCAACAAAGCTGGTGTATATGATTCGTCGAAGAGCACGATGGTTCTGCGGCATATTATTTCGAGGGCGTCTGGGCCCGAGTCTATCCAGGGATCTGCCAAGCCACGCAAGGGATACATGCGCCATCAGACAGGAGTGTTGTTGAATAGAAGACATACAAATCTAATCCGCCCCGTACGTTCTGGAGCCTTATACTTCATTCCTACAAGCCATCAGCAGAGCCGCGGTCTTAGTGGCTCGCGTCCGGAGTTAGTGACGTGATAACCGAAAGGATTCAAACACCTCCACTTCATACATCCTACATCCTTCTCAATAGAAGTTGCCCCCTGAGAACCCTCAAAAAAATGGCCGAGATCAACGAATACCAGCCGCAACCGCCCGTCATCACCGGAAGCAAAGACTCTCCGTGGTACTTCAATGACATTGACACCCTGACCCCAGAGTCACGGGAGCTACTGGAGAAGTACAGTGGCATCCCGCCGGAGAAGGTCGAGGCTCATGTGAAGGAAGTGGTTAGTTGACGAACTCGACAAATATCCTTGCGATATCTCGGCTGACTTCGTTCATAGAGAGACAAAGCTTGGGAGATCGTATGACAGCCCCGTTGCTCTGCCCACTACCAAGGCCCAGTTCAATAACTGAGATCTTGACAGTTTCCCTACCCATGCATCGGAGCATTCCGCTTCCTCGACCTGGCCATGTACAAAGAGCCCTACTACCCGGAAGTCCTCGCGCGCGTCAAGAATGGCGAAAAGCTGCTCGACCTAGGCTGCTGCTTCGGACAAGAACTCCGCAAACTCGTAAGCCCAACCTCTTCCCCTCGAGATCCGCCCAATCAAAGACGACCCATGATCTCACACCACCCCCCGCCAGGCCCACGACGGCGCCCCGCCCTCCTCCCTGTACGGCAGCGACCTGCGCCCCGAATTCCTCTCCCTCGGCCACGCCCTCTTCCTCGACGAGGCCAAGCTGCCCGCCTCCACGCACTTCATCGCCGCCGACGTCTTCGACGAGTCCTCCGCCCTCCAGCGGCAGCTCGCCGGCACCGTCTCCGTCGTCCACGCCTCGGCCTTCTTCCACCTCTTCTCGCGCGACGACCAGCTGCGCGCCGCCGAGCGCGTCGTCGCGCTGCTCAAGCCCGAGCCCGGCGTCGCCGTCGTGGGCGCCCAGCTCGGCACCCCCGCGCCCGGCGTGAGGGAGAGCTGGACGAAGGGGAAGCACGCGCTGCGGTTCTCGCACGACGTGGCGACTTGGGGCGAGCTGTGGGACGAGGTGGGCAGGCGGACGGGGACGAGGTGGGAGGTCGTGGAGGCGCGGCTGACGAAGGTGGAGAAGGATGTCGGTCCCGAGTTGTTGAAGTTGGTGGGGGCGGGCGGGGTGCATTGGTTGAACTTTTGGGTGAAGAGGGTGGAGTAGGGGTCGGGCTTGGCCTTTTGCTTGAGTGTGCGGGGAGCCGAGCAGTGTGGGGGCTTTGGTAGAGGTGGATTGGGCATCGGTTCCCTTGTTCTAATGGGAGACCGTGTCGTGATTTCGGTTCTTCAGCTGGGGTTGTTCTCAAAGAGTACCCTCTGGCATCACTTCAATATGTGGTTATGTTTTACAACCACAGTAGCGCCGTTGCAATTCTCGTGAGTAGACCTCTGACTCACTAGAATATGAAGCAAGCACATGGGATTGGTTAGCGAATACCCTGTGTACCCGCAGAACCTCCATTTCAGTTGTATTTAGTATTATTAAGGGGAATTTCAGATGAAAGGTTTACAAGTTTCGGTCCTTGCAAGAACGATCAATCCAAAGGTTGACCTCAAGGAGGGGGGTCTATCGAATATTAGCGGGAACGCTTAGGGCCACCTGGCGGACATTTACGTAAAAAGGTCACCACAGGCAGGAAGAGGAAGGCGGAGAGTCCCTTACCCAGCAAATATCTGTAACCTTATGTACTATAATGATGGAAGTAATCCTCAGTCTGCACATGAGATGAGATAGTGCCGACATATCATAAACCGTTTATTGTCAGATAGTGGTTGATTTGGGGTAGTGGCTGCAGTGAATTGGGGTACTCTAGCGGATCATGACATTCTTCTTCGGACTCTCTTCAAGCAACTTGAAAAACTCGTCTCGCACTTCAGCGCTAAACCCAACATCCACATGAGCCAGTCCCACTCTCCGGTATTCCGTGCCACTCTGAGACCCGGGACCGACCAGCGTTGCACCAGTATTGATCGGCCCAAGCGTCTTGTGAGGGACTAAGAGGAGACAATGGATCTCACGACGGCCATCATCCAGAAGAGGTAGACAGTACATTTGTGTTGCACACTCTCCCAGCAATGAAGAGCCGATGTCGAGAAAAACCCGACAGCGATACTTCGGCGATCTTTCGGCTCCTGGTTGGAACTGTACATCGACTTGTCCACTGAAGTCGGTGTCCTTAGTGCTTGCCTCGAGGCTGATGACTTCGAGGTGGCCGAGTAGGCGGATCCATCCGTCTCGGACTTGGCCGAAAGTGTTTACACTCGCAAGCTCGATGACGGCTTCTGTGAGCGTGGCCAGTCGGTTTTGTTCTTCGCCCCTTCGGTAACTTGTGGCATCGTTGTAGATCATCACACCGTGGCTCACCCAAGACCAAGAAGGCGCCCGGTAAGTCTTTGGCAAAATTGAAGCCGGTTCAAATGTAAACCAGCACAATTCATCAACCAGACTTTGCCGCCACATACCTGCCAGGTAGTTATCCGGTGCAATACTCTGCATCTGTTGCGCCATACCGGAAAGCGCTGGGAGCTTATCACCCTCGAAGGTGAGATCGCAGGTCGTGTACCGTCGAACAACATTTTCCCATACCCGGTGTTTACCATATTTCTCGATTAAACTCGTTCCCACAACGGGCCGTCTCCAGTCATGGGAGCCGTCATAGTAGGAGACATAATCATTTGGAAGGGATTCGCTTTTTCCAGCTTCCAGACATTCCCAGTAGACTTGGTGCCTGCCAAAGTGCAGGATTCTGCGGGACAGACTCCTCTCTTGAAACGCCCAGCCACGCTTAGCCAGGTACCCGTGTTCCGCTGAACTTTCAGGCCGCAGAGCTTCCTCATTGTATATCCGACCGTTTCCACCAATGAGCGGATTGGAGTTAAAGCTGAAGGGGTGAATTCCCATGGCATGTCGTTTCATGAAGCAGCCGCCGTGTTCATCTTGCGCTGCGGTTGCAGATATGGTACAGAATGCCTGCTTGTACACGGTCGCCATCTTTGACGCCTCGTGATTCCAGTCCGCAAGGGAATCTTGAACGATGCACAATCTGTCAACCCAGAGGTAGTGGATATCCAAACGGTGCGCGATTGAGCAAGCATCGCGGAGAGTTTTTGGCAAAGTGCTCGTGGGAGCCCCTTCTATCAACTTTTCAAACGTCTTGCTCGTTAACATGAGCGCCTTGTCGCTACGGCCCCAACGGTAGCTCAATGCAAGGTATTCGGTGTCCTCGGGAAATGTCGTCTTCAAAAAGAACCTTTTCCCGGAGGATTCGACGGCAATCAGCCTTGTCGGGAGCTCGTGGGAGGCCCCGTGCTGCTGTCGACATGATGTGTGCTGTTGACCGCACTTTCGAATCCACGACGCTATTTTTGAGAATGTTTCTGCCGACTCAGTGGAAGTGCCAAACTCCAGTGCACATGGTACAGGAGTGATATTGCGAGCTAGCGAATGTCGTTAGCAAGATATGTGGCTAATTTCAGCTATTGTAGAACCTCACATTTACGCAACAACAGAGACAATGGGTAAATAGGTTCACCCAAGCTGTCATTCTGGATGAGAACGAGGTTTGTGATGATGTTAAGTTCCATTTCAAGAGGGAGCTCGCGTTCCACAAAGCTCCTCGACGCACTCTTGGACGGTAGGATACTGAATTTGGTGCGATCGCGCCGATATTTGCCGGCGATCCTTTCGAACTCATACCAGAGGAGTTGACACATATGACATCTTCCAGTCGACACCCTACAGCAATCCAGAAGCTCGAAGATTGACGTGTGACATGCCCCCCAATATTTCGACGATGGAATTGACCCCTCGGGAAACCTATGTGCTTCGAAGACCGGCGGCGGATCTCTCATAAAGGCTCTACATGGCTTGCAGAGCACAGTCGGCGGGTCAACCCCAAGATCGCTCCCGACCACCTGGAAATCGGGATTGTAGCGCAAACGCGAGGGGTCTTGAGCCAATTGGGCGACATGGACGTCGTCGAGCAGCGCTATCAGCTGAAGCGGCACGCCGGCATCTGCCGGTCTACTTCTGGCCGTGGATGCCCCAGCGAGCAAAAGTGCATCCACCGGCATCTCGACGAATGCAAGAGAATGGACAAAACTGATGATATCGAACGTGATTGTAGACGGGACGAGGCTGACTTGAGGCGATGAGGGGGAAATCTAATAGCGAGGGATCTGTAGTTGGTGAGATTGCACGTCATACTATGAACATTCGATCTGATAGGCTGAAATGATTATCCCGGAATCCCAGAGCCGCGAAGGGGAATGCTAATGAAGAGTCTGAGCCATGCTCTTCATCCCCACGTACTCTGTCCATCCATTACACTCTGCACAATTTATGAAGCTTCGATCGAGGTCCGGGCTTTAGGCATCATCTCTTGCAGGTCACCACCATCACAGCTGGAGCAACGAAGGTTTACATCCCCTAAAATGGATACCGGTCATGCCAAGATCATAATATTATCGTCCTCGACAAGACATTCGCGCGGCTGTCAACGCTTGTCTATACTATGATACACCATCATATCCGACGTAGAAGCCCGAGCGCCTTCTTGAACCCTCTCCAATGATATCCACCATCTCCCATCTTTTTGTCTTCCTTTATTCCAGCAGCGAAGCCTGATTGGTGTAGAGGACGTCGACGACATTGTGCAGCTTCTCGATGGTCCCGAGAGCGGCGTCGTAGGCCTGGTCGCGCTCAGTCTCCTCGAAGACGATGAGGCAGCCGGCACCCTGGTCGAGCACGCCAATGATGACCTTGTCGAGGATCATCTGGCTGAGCTTGCGCTCGACCTGAGGAGTGTCAAGGCCAACGAGCTTGGCAATGTGCGAGATCTCGACGCGGCTGTAGGGCTCGATGACCTTGATGAGGTTCTGCTCAAGCATGGCATCGTAGAGGCGGCGGAGGTGGGAGGCGATGAAGCGGTCGGAGCCGAGCTCGAAGCGATAATCGGACAGAGACCGCTCGTACTCTTCCAGACTGCGGTTGGCGTGCGCGCGTGCTACAGCCTTCATTGCGTCCAGGTTCTTGCCGGCGTACTTCAGAGCGTGCTTCGAGGCCATGATATTGTTGACGTCGTCGGTTTGGTTCAACATGACCTTGCAGAGCAGCATGTATTGTAATGCCGAGGTGGACTTTTGCTCGTCATCCTGCGAGTGGTAACCCTCCATGGCCTCAATGAAGTAGGAGAATGCGGTCGTGAAGTCCTTGTCCTCGGCATGCAGCATGCCACTCTGCATATCCAGACCAGCTTGTAGCAAAGGAGGAGTGTAGACAGACGCGGCGGAAGTACGAGCGGACGTAAGGGCAGCGCGGCCCTTGGGGACGTTGCCCAAGGCGTGGTAGACACGCGACTCCAGAAGCTGCACCTCAACCAGCACCAACTTGTCGTCCAAGCGCTTCAGCTCCTTGAGCAGACTGTTGATGAGGGTAAGAGCGTCGTAGTAGGATTGCTTCTGCATGTAAAGCGAGACGAGACGCGTCTCGAGGTTCTGGCGCAGGAAGCCTCGCCTCTCCGAAACGGCCCATTCTATGCACGACTTGGTGACGGTGATTTGAGTCTCGAGGGTGTTGGGGATGGCGGCGAACATGTCAAGAAGCTGCCTCACTGCAGGGTAAGAGTATTAGCTTGTTACGCAGATAAGGTGTAACATAATCCAAGCTCATACCGAGCTTCGCAGTCTTGGCCCTCGCAAAGGATGACAGCACTGATCTTGTCTGGCGGATGAGCTCTCCGAGCTCGTTCGTCTTCCTGTGGTCGCGGTACAGCTCGCCCAGCGACACCAACGCATTCTCAAAGTTCTTGATAGCGGCATCGTTGGAGCCAGGGTTCTGAGACAGCACGTCGCGCAATGTCTGCTCTGCCTTTGCCGGGTCCGTCTTAGCCAGCTTCTGAGCCTCCTCTATCCGCTTCGCATCTTCCGGGGCGGCGGGAGCCATGGTCAACGAGGGCAACAGCGGGTCGGGGGGTAGAGATGGAGTGGGCGAAGAGTAAGCGGGTCGGGGGCGGGTTGCGGATGGGCGATGTGGTGTTGAGAGCAGCGCGGCGGGCTGGAGCTGTGATGTCGGAGCTCCACACAGCGCCTTCCGCGCGCTACGACCAATGAGGCATAGGCCGATTTTTATTCTCTCCAAAAGTTCTCGACGCTGCGGCGAACGCTTGCTCCTCCGCCCAAAAGACAAAATGGTATGTTTACTGCCCCACACGCTCGCTGCTTGTTCTGGATGCTCACACGATGCGCAGAAAATCAAGGCTCTCTCCCGCTCTGCAGGCGACTACCAGGCGCCGGGCACGAATGTGTCCCGCACGCCGAGGAACCTTGACCCGGCCCTGCACCCGTTCGAACGTGCCCGCGAATACACGCGCGCCCTCAATGCCACCAAGATGGAGCGCATGTTCGCCCAGCCCTTCATTGCGCAGCTCGGAAAAGGCCATGTTGACGGTGTCTACTCCATCGCGAAGGATCCCGAATCTCTCCAGCACTTTGCCAGTGGTAGTGGTGATGGTATCGTAAAGGTCTGGGACTTGACAAGCCAGGAGGAGATATGGCAGGGCTCCGCGCATCAGAACATGGTGCGCGGTCTTACCTGGTCGCGGGACAAGAAGATTCTCTCTTGCGGCACGGACAAGACGGTCAAGATGTTCGACCCATACAGGACGGTTGGCGGCAGCCCTCCGGTAGCTACTTGGCTCGGACAAGGCGCCTTCACGAGCATCACTCACCACCGCTCCGATCCCGCTGTCGCCGTGTCTTCGTCCAGCCAAATCTCCATCTACGATACCACGCGCCCTGCCTCGAACCCTTCGCAAACACTCGCCTGGCCTACCGCCATTGATACCATCAACACCGTTTCCTTCAATCAGACAGAGACCTCGATTCTTGCATCTGCAGCCTCGGACCGCAGCATCGTCATGTACGACCTCCGTACGTCTTCGCCGCTGCACAAGACCGTGCTCACGCTCGCCGCCAACTGCATTTCCTGGAACCCCATGGAGGCCTTCAACTTCGCCTGCGGCAGCGAGGACCACAACGTCTACATCTTCGACATGCGCAACATGAAGCGCGCCCTCAACGTGCTCAAGGACCACGTCGCCGCCGTCATGGACGTCGACTGGTCGCCGACGGGCGAGGAGCTCGTCTCGGCGTCGTACGACCGCAGCATCCGCCTCTGGACCCGCGGCCAAGGCCACTCGCGCGACATCTACCACACCAAGCGCATGCAGCGCGTCTTCTCGTGCGCCTGGTCGCCCGACAACAACTACATCCTCTCCGGCTCCGACGACGGCAACATCCGCCTCTGGCGCGCCAAGGCCTCCGCCCGCCAGGGCGTCAAGTCCGCCGCGGAGCGCCAGAAGCTCGAGTACGACGAGGCGCTCAAGAACCGCTACAAGCACATGCCCGAGATCAAGCGCATCGCCCGCCACCGGCACGTGCCCAAGGTGGTCAAGAAGGCGGGCCAGATCAAGGGCGAGGAGATCAAGTCGATCAAGAGGAAGGAGGAGAACGAGAGGAGGCACTCGAAGAAGGGCGAGATGAGGCGGAGGAGCGAGAGGGAGAAGATGGTCATGGCTACGGAGCAGTGAACAGATTGTTCCAACGATATCGAGCCCAAAGGTTAGGTGGTAGTTGGGTGGTTGGGCTTGGCAGTGCGGTCTTGTCGCTGCTTTCTTTTGCTTGTATAGCACAGCGCCGGCGTTTTGAGGGTATGGCGGTTTATGCGAATCGATTCGTATGGCAAGCGGCGTTTTTGAGGCAAAGATAGCCCATGAGGCATCTTCAAAAGTCTAGTATGAAAAGGTATATGGAGACGTGATGGTAGTTTATCAAATCAGATAGGAGGAAAAGCAAGCTATTCATGCGTGGAGAATTTGTCGCGCTGTACGTTGGGCTGACTAGTTAGATGGGCAAAGAGACGATATACCGTTGTAGAACTATGCAGTTTGCAGAGCGACAAGCCTTGCAGGGAAGTCATTCGTAGAGTTTCAAGAAGTATGTTTTGTAGAGCTACAGCGTGCGTTGGACTGGCTGACTACCTACCACACCCCCGTATGAAACATCACATCTCACAGAAACGCACAGCGTCACGGCGGATGACAAAAGAATTTGGCCCTCTCGACCTTAGTCCGCCGAAAACATTATACCCAACTTACGTAGGCAGTTGAATCCAGTGTCTGGACGTAGATGTGAGTCTTGAACGGGATTCAACTACCCACGTAGGATAAGATGACTTTCTCTGCGAAGCCTCAAGGGCGGCATTCCTTTGTCACCCGCAGTGGCGTCTACCGCAGAATGACGTTCTACACGATGACGACACATCCTTCTGCGCATTGAGAGCTTCAACTTACCCTGTACTCACATCCGACAGGGAACCGGGCCGATCACCGCGGAACAAAACCGACGACGGCTAACTCGGGCCCCGTCCGCAAGGTGTTGATGAACTGCCGTACCGGGAAGGTATAAGATAGTCGGTCTTTCGTCTTCGTCAGCTTCGGTTCGGCATTGTCGGATAGTGCTCCGTGACAGGCTGTCATTGCGGAGAAAAAGGAAAGAGACGAGAGAGCATTTGTTGCCGCCGCTCCGACGGGCAGCAAACGAGAAACGAAGCCACGGAAAGCCAGCACCGAAGCGCCGATCAAAGGAACGCGAGAAGTCCCAGCAGCATGAAAGATCATCGCTCCTCTTCGTATGGTAAAGGAAGAAAGGCACCTTCATCTCGTGATGGATAAGATGGAGGGGTGGAGGGGTGAGTGGGGGGAGCGGGCACCCCGTCAGGCCAACCTTCTCTTGTTTCAAACAAAAAGGCGAGCACCAAACCAGCTTGCGCGAAGAAGGAAGCCGTGGAAATTGTATCGTGTATACCCAAGGTTTGGGTGGAGCAACGGCTGCGTTTTGCCGAAGCTAGCTGCCCGTTCGAGCTGACAGATGATGGGCGGCCCTGATGCAAAGCAGTCATGATCTTCACCCATCAAACGCCCGTAAACCAACTGCCACCCACCGTCCCCCCCAATCATGGGCTTTTCTTGGAAGTTTCGCCGATGGGGGCGGCGGACGGGACCTCCTGCTTCTCCCGGCAAGTGATGGGCGGCAGAGGCAGCGGCGCGGCGCGTAGGTCAATTCACCCATGTACCGAGTAATTGGGTGGGAGAAAAAAAAAAAGCTTATCCTAAAGCCTCACCATTTCATCTCGCTTGCATGAAGTAGTGTGCCAGTGTAAATGACACCGAGAGGAAATAGTGTCAGGTACATGTCATTGTGCTTACTCGTTAAGCGCGTCAATGACGTGATGTGACTGCAATGCCCGGCTTTGCAGATGGGGAATGGGAATAAAAAAGGTTTTGGTGAGAGGTGTGAGGGCGGGCGGTGATCATGCTCGAGCAACCCTGGGAAGGCGAAATTTCGAGAGCGCCACAAAACCAAGCGGACGGTACGGATAAGGCGTCTGTGATGCCCTTCGCCCCCGGTCGTCGGTCGGAGAAATCGGGGAAGGTAGCAGGTAGCAGGTAGCAGGTAGCAGGTAGCAGGTAGAGCAGAGGGAGTGGGAAGGGTCGAACGGTGTCACAGCGGAGACGGACGGAGATGGAGCAGAGTGGGTGGATTATTGTTACACGTGTTGCGAGCACATCTTCTGCCTGTTCGGGCTACTGGCTGGACGGTTGATCTACCTCGCGCACACGTGTTGCATGCCGCGATTACCCTTTAATATTGTGTAGGCTGCTTTATTCGCTCCCGCATGGCGCCCTAGGAATCCGTCCGCGCCCTAGCCTCCCCGCCGGAGAAAAGCGTCAAAGGGGAGGGGCGGAGCGGAGACCCCTCGGAGGCCCAGCTTCTGCAAAAGAACAACAGACCAGCACAGCGGGTCCGGCCGGGAAAGTGCACAGTAGGCGTTTGCTCGCGCCCGGCCAACCAGCGCGGCCAGCGCGAAATTACCACCGCGCCGATCGACACCCTCGGAGGGACCCGCTCCATCTCCAGGCTCTTCTCCCATGCATGTGGCAGGCTGCGGCGGCAGCATTTGCCCACACACACCGTCACCCGTCCCCATCCCTTCCCACTCTCCTCACCTTCCGTTCACCTGGTCACGCTGACGCCTATCACTTGTGGAGTCGTCGCGCGAGGCACCACCGCGCGAACCCACGCCCGAGAGCCCGCTCCAACTCAGCTACCCAGCCGTCGTCATGACTCTCCTCCTAGCTAGCTGGCGCTTTCGCTCGCTCGCTTGCTCGCACGTCCTGGCGAGAGCATGTGGCAAAGAGGACGGCTGTTGCCTGAGAAGCGAGGGAAAAAGGCACGCAACGAATACCGTGAAAGACGCCTTTCCCCCCAGCAACAACAGAAAGTAAAAAAAAAAAAGGGAAAAGAATTAGGGGACCCAGAGGAATCTATGACGCCATGGGCAGGGCTCGGGCCCAGACAAAGCTCGTCGTCCGTGTGCCCGAGCTAGAATCTCCATGCCCGCTCCCCGTCTGCTCGTCGACATCGGAGAGCGTTGGCCCCGGCGTCGGCGCCGCGCTCCAATCTTTCTTTCGACCGCCCACGCGCAAGCCACCCAGCGACAATTGCCGATATGTCTGCGAAAAAGGAACGGACCGAAGGATTGTGATTTCTTTGGCGGGCGCCGCGCAACCCGCATGGAGCCAAGTTCTCTTTCTTGCTTAGATGGAAAGGGGGGGCTACGCGGCGGGCGAAAATGCGCAAAGGAGGGTTCTTGCATATGGAAGGGCTGTGGAACGCCTCCAATAACCGTAGCCTCCTTCTTCCTAAACGCCTCCCAAACGCCACTCGCCCTCTGGCCCTACCCTCCCCCGCCAAGCTGGGAGCCAAGCTTAAAGCGGCACTGTCTCGCTGCGTGCCGAGAGCTAGCGGTGTTTGGGGCTGTTAACGGCCTGCGTTCTCGATCCCAAGGCTTGATTCCGGCAGAGAGTAGCGCGCGGCTGGTCGCCATGGGAAAAGGAGGATTAGCATGGCCAAAGGGCTCGGCGCGTTTTGCACCGTGACCGCGAGACGGGGGGCACGGCAGGGAAAAGGCAAGGTAGAGGTCTCAGGATCGATGTTATGCTACCTAAAGTACCAACGTGCAGACCGGCTTGCTTAGTTTTGTCTGCTCGTTGGTTGGTCGGTTGCCTCGTCAGCTGGCCAGGAGCGTCAAAAAGCCGGCCGTGCAGGCACTGCGAGAATAAGCTTCTCCTGCGAGGGATGAGGAACGTTAAGGTAGCGGCTGAAAGTAAACTAGTGCGGCTGAACTCAGCATTAGCAAACGGGCAATCTGTCAGCCTCCAAAGAGTCCTCGCCCCTGCCATCAGCGCACCATCATGGTCCCGCTTCCTGCGGCGAGCCGAGGAAGATATACGGGGTTGCAATGGGCAGCATGCACACAGTTAGCGTTACGAAGTAGCGGGTAGCTAATCAAGCTACTGCAAGAACGCGCAATACAGTGTGGCTGGCTAGGTCGCTTGCAACCGGTGACCACACTCCCGCTTCTATTTCGATCGCTTGGGGGTTGATTGTTGGTTGGTTGGGAGCCAGCCATACCCCTTTTCGCCTTCTCTCTGTTGGCTTACCTGCATCTTGCATGACTGCGATCGCGGCGCATGCAAGATCCCCGCCTCGGCGTGCAGCACAAGTTCTTTGCCAGCTCTTGGCTTCATCAACCCTTCGACTTTCACGCACTTGCACATCTGGCAGAACGGCAGTTTTTGACAGTTTTTTTCATGCATTGATGGTTTAGAGTACATCCATATTCCCAAATGCTCCTGGATCAAGTAGCCATCATCCGTGTGCGATCTTCCGCATCACTTATCCATCATCGGCATCCCTACGTTGCTGATACAAGGTGAAAAAAAAAAGGCTGCGCAAACAGAAGCTGAATAAAATAACCTTTGTGCTTGTAGAAGCTGCCGAGCCGTCTCCCAGAGAAAGAGCTCCGCACCAACCCCAACACGCAAGTTGACGAAGTCGAACCAAGGAAAGGGCGTGCAAAGCCGAATTTTGGTGTGATGATTTTGCGCCCTTAACCCCATCTATAACACTGGTCCTGTGTGACCTGTCCCAACTGTTATCCCTAGAACCCCGACGAGAGAAAGGAACTCCTGGGCCAATACCGATGGTATTTCCAAGGCCTATTAAAAAAAGATTGTCTCTAAAGTTTTCGTTAAGACACGGGCGTTGAACTCATTTTCGGGCAGGAAAAGACTGAGTTTCCGAGTCGCTTGGTCGTGTCTGGGCCGCGCTTGATAACGTGCCACACGCGAAGCGGGATGTGGGTGGCACAACCAAATCGACAGTCTCACTTAAGCGGCGCCGTTCGGGACCGCAGGGACGGTGCCAGCGCCCTCGCCCAGAAGGCCCGTAACCTTGTCCTTAGCGTACTGGTTGTACTCGGGAGCGAAGCGAGGAGCAAGGCCGCCGAGCAGGACGAAAACGATGAAGATGACGAGGCCGAAGACGATAAGCTTGCGCAGAGCCGGGTGGCGGGAGCCATACTCGGCCCAGGCGCGACCACCCTGACCGAGGTACTCCTTGAGCTTGTCAGCACCAAGCTTGTAGTAGACAAGACCGCTGAGGGCAATGCTGTATCCGAAGGCCTGGAGACCGGAAACGGGGTCCTGGAAGATGATCATGGAGGCGAAAACGAGCAGGATGTCCTTCAGCACACCGGAGAGGGTGAGAACAAGGGAAGAGGTCTTGCCGATCTGTGGGTCTGTTAGCGCTATTTATTCGGGCGAATGCGATAGATCGGCAACTTACAAGGAAGACAACGGAGACGTTGAGCAGGAAAGCGACCAGCGCGTTGCAAAGCAGAGTGAAGGTGCCAACGCTGTAGATGTCGGCCATGGTCAGGCGGGGAAGCTCCCAGAACATGCAGACGACGCCGTTCATGATGGCGCAAGCAGGCGCATAGTAGTAGAGCGAAACGAGCGGGTCCATCTTGAACTCAGAGGAGCTGAGCAGGCGCTGGACCATGACAAGACGCACGGCCTCGAAAACGATACCACCGGCCTGGTACATGAAACCGACCATGTTGAACTTGATTTCACCGAAAGAGGCAATGACGACACCAATGACGATGAACGAGACGTTGCCGAGGGTCTTCATGTTCGGCGGAGCAACGCCCAGGGACCAAGTAGCGAGCAGCACGGCGACCGGGGTCGTGGCCTAGTTCTAGCGGTCAGAATTCGAGTTGTCCAGAGTGGAGCTCGGAGACCCACCTTGAGCATCTGAATGAAGGCGACGGAGAGGTACAGGTAGGCCTGGTTACCGCAGATCAAGGACAAGCTGAAGAAGATACCAATGGGGACGATGGCACGGAGGTAGACGCGGCCGTTCATTGGGACCTTCTTCCTCGAGTCCAGGACATTGGTGAAGCGCGCCAGACCCTGCGTCATCAAAGTCGCGAAAGTCAAGTGCCATGTGGTCAGGAAGATGGCTATGTTGTAGTCAGAATAACCGCTGCGAGCGAGCAAGATTCGGGGTCACGTACGGAAGCCTGGTGTTTCGGTCAGCATTCCAGCTCAAAATGGTTGAGCTGGCGGGGTCAACTTACGGAAGCCCGCGGTGTCCAGAATCCACTTGTTGAAGACGATGACGCTGGAGCTCAGCGAGATCCAGACGCTGGAGGGTGTCAGCACCTGCCGGTTGCCAGCGGTCGCGCGCGTCAAGACTTACGCAATGTAGACGGCCGGGTGGAAAGCAGCCTTCGGGGGCTCAGGCTGGACGGCATCGGGGTTGACGGTGGGGAGCGACGCGTTGTCGCGAACGCCGTCCCCAGAGGACCTCGTCTTCTCGTCGGCCATTTGTGCGGCGGATGTGTGCGGTGGGGTGCGAGTGGGAAGGCGATGAGGCGGGAGGAGCAACTTGGAGCGGCGCAAGAAGCTGGGCGGGCCTCAGTCTAGGTAGTGTGTCGCGCGCAGCGGTGGGCTCGGGCGGCGGCGGCAAGGGAGGACGGGAATGCTACACAAAGGTCGAACGAGTGTGAGAGAGGGGTTTTGGTGTTGTTGGTGGAAAGGGAGCGGGAATCTTCAGGAGAGAAAAGGCGTTGGCGGGTTATGAGATGGGAGCACTGCGAATTATCCGGGCCTGGGGCGCGGCGATTGCCCGGGCGGTGACGAGTGTCGATTCAGATTGCGCGTAAGCACAGGCATGCGTTTCGCGCTGGCTGGTCCTCATCAAACGGCCGCGGGACAGATAACAGCGATCAGCTAGCGCACTGCCCGGCCGGATGCAGCGACAGGGGCAGCAAAGGGCCAATTTTATGGGGTGCTGCGGCGGCCTTGCCTTGCGTGCGGCGCGGCGGCGAATCGCGGGCAGCGCAGCGCTCACGGGCGCCCGCCGGCGGGCACGGCGGGCATGGGGCGAGCGTCAGCTTCAGACGGCCGCGGTGCAACCTGGCCTCTTCGCGCAGGAATGCAGGAAGCTTGACGGCCGCGTCGAGCGCCGCATCGCCGCCCTCCAGATAGAAGAGCTGACGCGCACTCTCGTGGCGGCGGCGCACCCACCCGCCCTCCTGAAATAGCAGTCGCCCTGGCGATTACCTCATCGGTGGCCCAGCAGCGGGCAGGAGAATACGGGCAGGTGGGCCGCCGCTGCTGCTCAGGCGGACCGCGACGAAGCTGTGGCTGGCCGCCGAGGCGCGCGCTGGCTGGCCGGCCTGGGGCGTGCGAGGAGCGGTCATCGCGAGCGCACATCGCGCCGCACATCCTCCCGCGCCGCCCGCACTGCCCAGCCGGTGCGTGGCCGGAAGCACGACCGCCAGCGTGGTATCGGGGGGCCCTGGCAGGTGCAAGGCTGGGCGCGCAGCTGCGGCGGGCGGCGCTGGGCGAGTTGACACTTTGCAATCAACAAGCCCGTCGATCCCCCTTTTCTGGCGGCGGGGCGAGGGTGCTCTGGACCTGAAACGCACGAATTGAGACGCAGGGCCGCGGGTGCTGCAGTTACGCCAGGAGCGCCCGTGCGCGCTAGCCATATCAAATTGCCTCCATACAGGCCATTATTTCTCCCCAGACAGCCCTCCCCTCCACCGCCTTCTCTGCCACCTCACTCGTTATAAGCCCGCCTCCGCAGCAGCCTTTCGCATGCTGAACTTGGCCCGCAACACTCTCAAGCGTGTCCCGAGTTTTCAGGAAATTCTCCAGAGCGCTACCGGATTCACCATGAGCAAGGAAGAGATGTCCGTCCTCCTCGCCGCCGCTCCCCTCCACTGCCATTGAAGCTGACCGCTCGCAGCAACGTCGACGTTCTCGTCATTGGCGCTGGCCCCACGGGTCTCGGTGCTGCGAAGCGTCTCAACCAGATCGTGAGCATTCCCCCCGCCGCGAGCCTCTGCCCCGCCGCGAGGAATCCAGCTAACAACCCTCGCTGCAGAATGGCCCCTCGTGGATGATCATCGACTCTAACCCCATTCCTGGTGGTCTCGCCTCGACCGACACCACTCCTGAGGGCTTCGTGAGTACCCGCTCCGCGTCCGCAGACGCTCAATTGCAACCGCCGCAGTGCTGACGCGCCCCTCACAGTTGTACGATGTCGGTGGCCACGTTATCTTCTCCCACTACAAGTACTTCGATGACTGCATCGATGAGGCTCTCCCCAACGAGTCCGACTGGTACACTCACCAGCGTATCTCCTACGTTCGCTGCCAGGGTCTCTGGGTCCCGTACCCGTTCCAGAACAACATTTCCATGCTGCCCAAGGAGGAGCAGGTGAAGTGCATGGATGGCATGATCGACGCTGCTCTTGAGGCTCGTGTTTCCGGCACCAAGCCCAAGGACTTCGACGAGTGGATCGTCCGCATGATGGGTACCGGCATTGCCGACCTCTTCATGAGGCCGTACAACTACAAGGTCTGGGCCGTGCCCACCACCAAGGTCAGTGCTACGCAGATCCCGCTTGGGACAGATCCGAGGGGACGATTACCGATCTAACATCGCGAACAGATGCAATGCCAGTGGCTCGGCGAGCGTGTCGCTGCCCCCGATCTCAAGAACGTTACCAAGAACGTCATTCTCCAGAAGACTGCTGGTAACTGGGGTCCCAACGCCACCTTCAAGTTCCCTGCCCGTGACGGTACCGGCGGTATCTGGATCGCCGTTGCCAACACCCTCCCCAAGGAGAAGACCCGCTTCGGCGAGGACTCCACCGTCACCAAGGTTGAGGCTTCTGCTAAGAAGGTCACCCTCAAGGACGGCACCGTTGTCAAGTACAAGCAGCTTGTCAACACCATGGCCGTTGACCACCTGGCCACGGTCATGGGCGACAAGGAGCTCTACGGCCTCACTCAGCAGCTCTACTACTCCAGCACCCACGTCATTGGTGTTGGTATCCGTGGTGAGCGCCCTGAGCGCATTGGTGACAAGTGCTGGTTGTACTTCCCCGAGGACAACTGCCCCTTCTACCGTGCCACCATCTTCTCCAACTACTCCCCCTACAACCAGCCCGATGCTTCCAAGAAGCTCCCCACTCTGTACACCGCCGGTGGCGAGAAGGGCAGCTCTGAGGCTAAGGAGGGTCCTTACTGGTCCATCATGCTGGAGGTTTCCCAGTCCGGCATGAAGCCCGTCGACGAGGCCAACCTCCTCAAGGACTGCATCCAGGGTCTTGTCAACACCGAGATGCTCAAGCCCACTGACGAGATCGTCTCTACTTACCACCGCAAGTTCGATCACGGCTACCCCACTCCCAGCCTTGAGCGTGACGGTGCTCTGAAGCAGATCCTACCCCGCCTCCAAGCCCAGGACATCTGGTCCCGCGGACGCTTTGGATCGTGGAAGTACGAAGTTGGGAATCAAGATCGGACGTTGGCCCTTTCGCTGTCTATTCGAGCATTTTTGCTAACTACCTTACAGATTCCTTCATGTTGGGTGTCGAGGCTGCCGACAACATCGCCACCGGCGCTGTTGAGCTCACCCTCAACTACCCCGACTTCGTCAACGGCCGCCAGAACACCGAGAGGCGTCTGGAGGCCGGTCCTCAGTACTGGAATGTCATGAGCGGCGGTCGCTAAATTAGATACCCCGGTGTGACCGCTGGATCTGAAGACGCAGTGTAAGATGGGATAGATACGATTGATGGCGAATTATGGACGAGGGTTAAGAACAAGAAACCTTTGGGCTTTGGGCGGGCATTCAGCGAATGGCTAGACAGGTTCTCTGGGTTTGTGATGCATTTCGGATGCTTTCTGCTGTGTGCACGAATTTCCTCCCTTTTGGCATGCACATGCAGCTTTAGAACTTTTAACTAAGAAAAAAAGATATACTTCGTGGAGGGTGGGGAGGTAGGATAGATGATATCAGGGCACATCGATAGTCAGCTCTGTAGACGCTAGATCAATGCTATGCGTAAGACATCCAACATCTAGAATCACGGACGTGACGAACTGTGTGTACTGCACATGACGTGGACTCATTGAGGGATGGCCTTCCTAAGGCTTTTGCTCTGAACTTCCCCCTGATTCAGACTGACGACCACAAGAGAAGTGTCACCTGCCATGTGAGAAGTGTCAAATGGGTTGTTCCGGTCAGCGGCGTGCCTTTGTGACGTGGCACGCTACGCATGTGCCGAACGTTTCATAGCCACGGGCGAGGGATGATACAGGGTCTTGGGTCAGGTACGATGAAAACAGCCAGGGCAATATCTCCGGTACCCGCTCGGTGGGTAGAAGGGCCAACCATCCGAGACTTCAACCAGGATCTCCTCGCCATGTCGTTGATGTCTATTGTCATGGCAAAAGAACTCACTGCACCCTTGAGATCGCCGCGTAGTGAATTGCACCCACCTCAGCCCTATCTTACAAAAAGTTTACTAGGTAGTTGAAGCTTGCGTCTGGACGGTTTTGTATAGTTTAATATTATACATCTACGTCCGGTTATTTGCTTCCGATACCCATGTAGGAAGAACATAATTTCTCCTTGAAGGCCAAAGGGTCAAACCTTTCGGACCACGTTGCCGCGACGATGATGTCACGCCTGTCACAAGCCTTCCTGAAACGCAGCGCGGTGATGATTCTATCAATGCGCAGGACGTGCCGCCTTAGGTGCCATTTCATGCAGTGGGTAGTAGGGCACCTGCTCCACTTTCTCATTCCTTTGGGCCTATCGGTGATTACCGTTGTTCGGGCCTCCGGCTATCCATTGCTTCCCACCAGGGATCTTTGTCTCAGATCTCGACCAGATAATGAGAGGGGGGTCAGAGATAGAGATAAAAATTAACTTAAGCGTTCCCAAGGGACCGTTTAGCTGATCTCCCGGAATTTTTTAGGTTTGGTTCGAGGTGACGCAATTCGATCTACAAGAAACGAAACGGAAAGGAGAGGAGCGAGGGTACGTGTGCACACTCCGCCATCTTCCCCCCCTCCCCACCACGTGCGCCCCTCCCCAATCTTTATCGCGGTAGGGCTGCAGAGTGCCGTTGGCATCCGCCACCCGCGGGAAGCTGCCGGACATGCATCACACGGGGCAATAGTTGGGCAATTCGCGGGGACGGCACGTTCCTCCGAAGATTGCTCTGCGAGACTGCCGGATTGATGTTGGTGTTGTCGGCGTTGTCCGCGCCGTCTTTCACTTGCCCAAATCGGAACCAAAAAAATTCCTGGGGCGGAGAACGAAAACAACGGCAGGGAGATGGGGTATGCAATTGTGCTAGGCTCCAGCACCAAGTTCCTGAACACGGCCCCTCTCACTCCCAGGGATAGACACGATACCCGTTGCGGGAGGTTCGATCTTCCTTTCTATGTATTTATTAAAATACTTATCTCTTGGCAGGAAGGAATCTTACCTTCACTCTTAACGGTTGCGGTAGCTACTTTGGTATGCATTGGGAAATTTGACGTTGCTGGGATGACACGAGCGTTGGCGTTGCATACGGAAATTTCACTGCCCTTCCCGCCCACCAAACCTCGTCCGGTCTCATCATGCGACGATGCTACCGCGCGGTTCAAGTAAAGTATACGTTTCTCCGCAAGGCACGCATTGATTTCAGCAATGGCGTTATCATAGGCTCGTTGCAGAGTCTCATGGAAAATTTTCGTTCTTTGAACACTGTTCGTCGTTGCCCGTTTACCCCGGATCGGCGCGGCTGCTTTCGTAGGGCTGAGGCGCGGGTGCGTCGGGAGATTGTGGAGTCGCTCCTTCGTGTTCAACGGCGGGGCGGGGCGGATGTTGGGTGTGTGTGGACAGAGCGTCTAGACACAGCGCGGAGCGCGGAATCCTGCGGATGTGCAGGCGATTACGGGTAGATACCCGTCCCTCTCGCATCTGCACGATCTGACCTTCCAGTTCAAAGATTGGTTCGTGATGTGAACTTTTTGTGGGACTGTGCTGCTTTTCTCCGGATACGAGGCTGTACACTCGCGGATGAGGTAATACACGAGGATAGGTGAGATGTGGCCGTGGAGAATGGGAGGCGACTTGGTCGAGCGAGTTGTAAAATGATTGAGTCTATAGGGATATTATACTCTACTTATGCAGGTAGCTGAATCGTATGTATGGATGCAAATGCACAGACTTAAACTTCACTTCTATGTCTGAAAGTTTACTTCCATTGCCTACATAGAAGAGTTCAGAAACCTTACATCTATGTCTGGGCAGTTGCTTCTACTACTAACGTTAGAGGACTTGAATGTTTCGTAATTCGCTACAAGGTTGATTATGTGAGACGGTTAGGTATATCGGATGCTATAATACGTAGCTGCTCTGGAAGTCACAAAGTAAGCTCATCTTATAGCGGGTTGCAAGAGACTTAAGTCTTTCCAAACCTATACAGAAAGTTGGAAACAAATGCGGTTGAATAAAGACTAACCGCCCTCTCCCCTTCAGAGGATTTTGAAAAGTTATACACATGCCGCATAGAGTGGTTAATGCTGAGAGCAGGAGCTAAAGTATAACAACGTACTTTAACCTAATGCTTGTGCCCCCCTATTTGCGCACTGTCATCGTTGTTCTTTCGTCGAGTTACCTAACAGCCGTCGACTATCATCGTCCCCGATGTTTTGGTAGCCTCCACAAAGAATTCTTGTATGTAGTTCACTGTGGAATTTACACCTGCCCACCCATTCATCTGGGAGGTCTCGTTGAAGACGACTTCCCACGTAAGGACTAAGGAGTAGGTCTTAGCAGTGCAGCGGCGACATCTTTCCACCTATGGATGGCGGTGTGGGGAGTTTGATCGGCCTTTGGGGGTCTGCCCTGAACCACCTGCCAACGTTCACCATCCAGTCACTGAATCGTATTCAGATGAGGACTCCTGTTGCAGTTACGAAAGATTCAGAATGTGCTAATGAAATGCGATGCTTGTATGTTACACCTCTCTTTACAACATCAACCTATGCTGCAAACAGGCCGTATAATACAGACCCTTGGAAGGAAAAATCTCTAGTGAGTCCACGGCCTACCTATGCTCCCAACGCCGAACAGTCCAAGGAGTTCATCAGTGCTCTCTGGAATGTTCTCAGCTCCACCACGCTCCCATTTCCACTACTTAGGGCATAGCGCCATGCGTCGACTTGATCAACTCCGGGTGGATGTGAACACTGGGCATGATGCCAATGCCAATTGCTCTCCGTACCGCCTTGGCCATCTTGCGGTGATTCACAGGCCTGAGGCCGCTAGTCTTGGAGTGCTTGATGCGGCCAAGCTCGGTCATGTACTCAGACATGATAGCAAAGTTCTGTTCAGACTAGTCAGCCCACGATGGTCGCGTCTGCATTCACGTTGCTCCAACAGCCGTACCTTGTATTCCTTCAGCGGGTCGAGTCCCAGGTAGTCGATGGCGTCGACATTGGGGACGCGCCTCGACCGTCTCCATTTCCTGGCCTCGACGCCGGTAAGGTCGTGCGGGGCGTAGACATCGCCGGTCTGCCAGCGACGCTGCATCTGGCCTTCGAGTTCGCCGCGGAGGCGCATGGAGTCGACTTCATCGGCCGTGGACGACATGTTTTGCTGCACGAGATCCCGCGCGTACTGGGTGGACGACGGCGAGGAGCGGGCAGAAGAATTGGTGGGATCGTGGGATTGCTGCTGCGATTGGCGAGGTTGAGGCTGAAAGCGGGCGAAGTTGGATCTGTTCTGAGTCTCGATGCCCGACGTCGACATGACTTCCTTGAAAAGGGCTGAAGGGCGCGGGTCAGTGGTTGGGGGGTGATTCGTGGGGAGGCGCGGATGCGGTACCTGATGTTGCATCGCCGGAGTCGTCCTGGCTCCTGGCGACCGTGGTAGAAAAGGCGCGGGAAGGCGCGCCACACAGAGCGGCCAATGGGCGGGTAGTGGCCAGTCGCAGCAAAGACATTTGGAGTTGAGGTGGAGAGCTGTGGTGATGCTTGGCGCGGGAGTTTTTGCGGAACTCGACCTTCGCGTCCCGTCGCCGCCAACTGGCTGCCGTCATCCGCTCCACCAAACCACCTCCCCGCCGCAATTGCTCTGCCAGCCCAGCTCTCGCATCTCCGCCCAGTCGCCTCCAGACATGCGCCATTGAGCTTCGCCATAAAATCCTTCGCGCCGCTTCCCGCCCACCCACCCGCGCAGCCGCCTAGAGCTCCCCGCCGCCATGCCCGCCCACCTCACCAGGCTTGTAATTCGCAGGATTCTTTCCAACGAACCCATCGTCTACCGCGATTGCCTCTACCGCCGCGCCAATGCCTGCCTACAGCCACGCTCCCAAACAATCCGCCGCAACGGCTTCGCTCAAACCCGCTCCTTCTTCGGCCTCGCGCGTGAGTCTGAGCGGAAGGTCAAGAACGCCGATTTGGCACCAGGCTTGGAGCACCTGATCGCCCTCAATCGCGCCCAGACCGAGAATTCTCGTCCGCCACATCTCTGGGTCCTTTGCATGGCTTTCTGCAAATTGATCAATGCCAAAACGGACGAGCAAGGCACTTTTTCAGACCTAGAAGCCGGCCATTTGTTGAATACTCTCCGCTATCTAGACGAGAAGCGCACAGCCAACCAATACGAGGCTGAGAGAGCGGAGGTTCCGCCTCGGGCAACTCTCCAGGCCGCTCTGGATACTTTGGGCTGCAGAAAATCTCCTAGGAGCCAGACCCACCTCATTCTTGCAGAAGAGCTGTACAACTTCATGGAAGCTCAAACGCCAGTTTACAACAAGACCGATATCTACCCATACAGAAGGTTCAGAGCCTTGTCAAAGACGGTTGTGATCATATCTGATAACGGCGAGCCCTTGCGCGCTCGCGATTGGCTGGTGGAAAAATACAAGGCATTTGGCTTGAACCGCATGGGGACGTATGAGGTTTCCATACCCTGGATATCCATATTAAAGCAGCTTTACGCGCAGGGTAACGACGCCGAAGCGCGACAAACGCTTCAGATCATGCAAGAGCTCGAGCTCTCGAACGACGTCATGCGGAAGACCAAGGACGAATTGCTCCAAATTCACGTGAACCGCGATGATCCCGAGGCCACGAAGAAAGTGTATGAGGAGATGACGAAGGCCCCAGGTGGAATTCTTGATATAACCCCGTGGTCCTACAATGCCATGTTCAACTGGTGCATTCAGCACCACGACAACGAATGGGGCCAGTCGCTTGTGCGTTCAATGCTTGAGACTCTCGAGTTGTTTTACTCCGATCCAGTCAACGATCGCTTGACAGCAGCGAAAGCCATGTGGGATGTTCTGTTTCTTTGGGCTGCCGGTTCTGGCAAAGGCGTCGATGAAGTGGATCGCATGATCAACGTCATGGTTCGGAGGACCTTTGTTGACGAAAGATCGGTACAACCGGACGTCGAAACGATTAACAAGTTGGTCGGGTCGTGCATGGCTCGCAACGAGCCTTATTACGCAGAGAGATACATATCTCTTGGCTTAAAATGGGGAATCCACCCCAACGCTGACACCTACTACCTCCAGGTGAAATACCGGCTCTCTGGCGGAGACATCGACGGCGCGCGGGCTGCTTATAAGCTCCTCCAAGCCGAGGACTGTTCCAAAGGCGAAGATATCCTGGCAGCCAACCAGCTCATCCAGGCCATGTGCGCGTCACGGAAATACCACTTCAACACCATCATGACTTTGGTCGACGATCTTAACGAGCGTAAAGCCCGCTTCGAGCCCGAGACCGTCTCCGTCCTGAGCGTGCTGCACCTCCAGCACAACGAGCTGCACGACGTCATCGACCTCCTCCAAACCCACTCCTTCCACTTCTCGGCAGAAGAGCGCCTCCGCATCGCCAACGCGCTCGTGGCCGTGGTCATGGACCGCGCGCACACGTCCAACACCCGCGCGTGGGACACGTACATCATCACGCACTCCATCTTCACCGAGCTGCCACGCAACACGCGCACCGACATGATGCGCGAGTTCTTCGCGCGCGGCCGGGCGGACATGGCGTGCCACGTCTTCGCGCACATGCGCGAGCTGGACGACAAAGCCACCAAGGCCACGGCGTCCACGTACGTGGCGGCGCTGACGGGCATCGCCGACTTCGCCGGGCCGCGCGTGTCGGCGACGGACCACGACGTCGACGTCGTCGACGACGCCGAGGAGCGCGACGGCGAGTGCCAGAGCCTGCTGGACGCGGTGCACAACGCCATGAAGCTCGACCTCGACCTCGACCCCAACACCCGCCTGCGCAACGCCCTCATTCTGGCCTACACGGCCTGCGGCCAGCCCGCCCGCGCCTGGGGCTTCTGGGAGGACATCGTCAACTCGCGCGAGGGCCCGAGCTTCGCGTCCATCCCCATCGCCTTCCGCGCCTGCGAGCGCATGCCGGTCGGCGGCGAGCGGCACGCGAAGGAGCTGTGGGCCCGCCTGAGGAAGATGGACGTCGAGATCAGCAAGGAGATGCTGGCGGCGTACGTGGGCGCGCTCGCGGGCAACCAGGCCGTCGAGGACGCGCAGGGGGTGCTGCTCAGGGCGGAGAAGGAGTTTGGATTCAGGCCGGATGCGTTTATGTGAGTTTTCTTTTTCCTTTTTCTTTTTCCCCCTCCTTCTTCCTTCCCCCCACCCCGGTTTCCACGCATCTTTCAAAGCCGGTGCTTTGTCATCGGTGCCGGACAACGAGAATGGAAGCAGTGACTGACAGGTGTCGTCTGTAGGCTGGGAACGCTATTCAACGCCGCGTACGGTGTCATGAGGCAGGAGGAGGTTGAGCGCTGGATCCAGGCGAAGTTCCCGACGCAGTGGGTGGAGCTGCAGAGGCTGGGTGTCCGGAAGATGGAGGATGGGCCGAGGTTGTTCAACATTGATCGTTCGCTGAAGCCTTGATTGATTTTTTTTTTGGTCGTGGGATGGCGTGGAGTGTAAAATGATATCACGGATGGGGAAAAAAGGGAGCCAAAGAACAAAATGCAGTTTTGGGGCCGCAGGGCTGATTGAAGAATGTTGTAATGTATGTATGTATCAACACGCAACGGCAGCGAATGTTGTTGAAGCAAGTGGAGGCTGAAGTAAATGCATCTGTCGTAGCTTATGAAGGCAGTGGATCTGTCATTATTGGCCATTCTACCCTTCTGTGTGCAATTGGCGGATTCAATAGTGGCGAAGGTGAGGACTTGAAGTGTTTGGGCGGATACAGACTGACAGTTTATATTTCAGAAACCAACTCAAAGTCCATCTCGTTCCTACGGATGTATGCGTGGTATCTCCGGAAGCGGTCCTGCCAAGACAACGCCCCCAACCGCCCATACCACTTATCCTTGACATGCCGACGCAATGTGCCGCAGACATGCAGCTTTCTTCAACGACTCAAATCCAGCCAACTGTTGGTTTTCTCTCGCAATCGCCTTCCCTCTATTTCGTGCGTTGTCAAGGCTAATGCTGTGAAGAGGTGGCGTAGTTTATGAACTTGACACGAGGAAAAAGAAGAGGTCAATGTTAGCTGCCGAAGGACAGCAACGCCTAAACCAACGACGGGTCATAATCCCGACCGCGAGCCACGGCGTTCCTTCTTCCTCACCCTTGTCACAACGGAGCAAGACCAGGAAACAGAAGAGCCACGAGAGCCAAGCACCTTCGCGTATGATTAGTGCCGGCGCCTCTACCCTGCCACTCTTCCTTTCTGCCTGTGCGCTAGGTCCCGCCATAGACATGTCAGCCAATCGCCAATTTCTCCAGTCTCTACAGGGATCTTGACCACCGGACAAAAATATGCGAGCCCTTCTTCCCGTCCCGTCCAACAGCTTCTACCCTGCTGGCTTTAGGGGTGTGTCGCCACGCCCGCCGAGCCCCCCAAGTTTCCGCCCCCACCAAAGTCGACCAGGGACCTGGAGCCGCGTTATTCTTGGTCGATCGTCGTCGCAGCCTGCCGTATCCATTTGTTGCGGAGAGCTTAAAGAGCTCGTGAGCCCGTGGCGGCTGTTCCTTCAAGAATCCCATCGACGCTACGGGACGCTCTGTTCGGGGACTATTTAGCTGAAGCAACCGCGCGCCGCCTTATCCCGTTTTTTGGCGGGGAGGCAGAATCCTCCCGGTGTCCTTTACTGCAGGGACTGGTTGGATTTTCTCTTGCTCTTCCTTTTTATTCCGTGTCTCGCCGCTCCAGTCTGGTATCATCATCCCTTCCGTTCCAGCAAATGCCCGCCATCTTCGACGCCGCCGCTCCGGCGCGGACAAGCGGCGGCAGTGGCGCAACGGCCGTCCTGAATCGCAGCCGCAAAATGCGCATCGCTCTGCTCACACTGCAGGCATGCTGTCTGGTGCTGAGCGTTCTCGCAATGGCCCTCATGGCCAACGTCCTGTACACTGCGCGCAATATCGAGATCGAGGACCCCGGCTTCGTCATCCACCGCGCCAGTTCAGGGCTCGTCGTGTGGGCTGGCACCGGCGGCATTTTAAACGCCGCTGCTGCGGGCTATTTGGTTTACTCCGGCCGCCCTCTGACTTTGAACATCACGGGAAAACAGGTACGTGAGGGAAAGAAGAAAGTAAAAGCATGGAAAAGCTGTAGCCAAAGAGGAAACACGAGAAGAACACTCCTGAATACCGAATCTATCCAATCCGTCCTCCACCTCGCCCTTTCCTCTTCTCTTCTACAATCCATTCCCCTTCCCTTCTCCCTCCCTTTACTGCCCAAAAAAAAAACTAACCCAAAAAACAGCGCATACCCATCCACCCCGCCCCGACCCTCGCCCTTCTCGCCCTCGTCGCCCTCGCCCGCACCCTCGCCGCCACCTGCTACGCCTTCGCCGACTTCGACCGCGCCAACGCCCTCGCCCTCGCCTGGGACGGCGAGCTCGACAGCGCCACCTTTCCAAGTTTCTTCACCCCGGAGACGTACGCCGCCAACCAGGGCTGGGGCGACGGCACCAGCCCGCAGGTCGCGGGGCGCGCGGCGGCGGCGAGGGGCTTCTGCGCGGCGCTGGCGGCGCTGGCGGGCGCGGGCGCGCTGGTCGGGTTGGCGGTTTGGCGGAAGGAGAGGATGGCGGCGGCGGCGGCGGCGGGGAGGGAGAGGTCGGACGGAGGGGGTGGGGGCGTCGAGGTCGGGGAGGAGGTGGAGGGGAGGGAGGTCGTGGAGATGATGGGGGATCGGGCGGGGAGGACCGAGTTGGGCGGGGGCGAGGAGGCCGCGCTGTACGAGGCCGAGGGGAAGCAGATGCACGAGATGGAGGCCGGGGCCGGGGCGCACGAGGTGCAGGGGAGGCAGATACATGAGATGGAGGGGGAGGAACGGCAGCAGCAAAGGAGGGTTTATGAGATGGATGCGACGGAGTCGCAGGTGTGGAGGGAGGGGGAGAGCGGTACGGGAAAATGGGAGCGGCTTCCTTGAGCGAGCGATCCCCCGAGCGTGATTAATAATAATTTTTCAACATGCTTCTCCTCTTCGGAGCTCCTTGCGCTCTGGACAAGATACCGTCGCACTGCCGTGTTGCTTTGGGGGCTTGGTTCTGGTGATCTGTTCAAGGCGTCGTACCGCATCGGCTGTTGAGACCTCTTGCAGATGAGGTTCTCTTTGACCCCGTCATGAACGAGTACTTATTTTCTGACCGTTTGCTCAAGCAAAGGCGTAGATCAACAGCCCGGTCCGCCTGCTCCCACTATCTCGCACGAGCGAGTCGGTGTTGGCCGAAACAGGGAGGAAAACGCGCTAGTCCAGATGTGGAAGTGGAGGGTGAACGGATGGGAACTGTACTTTCTCAACACCAACAACAACGAAGAATTGGAAAAAAAAAAGAAAACAAAACGTTGGCTGGGAGTCGAACCCAGGGCTTGCCGCCTCACAGAACCTATGATGGACAGTGCAGCGTGCTCACAACTAGTGAAACTGGAGGGAAGGCATGTTTTATGCTCTAAACTACCAACGATGAAAGTAGAACCCACTGTCGCTAATTATATAGTAACAGGGTCCTTCTGCGCCCAAATCTGCGGCGGGACTTTTTCTCTTGCTGGCACGAGATCTTCGCAGCTGCTGCCGCGTTATGCCACCGATATCACCCGCCTTCTCAGCAACGCCTGATACATATATATAGCCACTGCGATGTCTGCCTTTCATCCGAAACATGGGCATCGGCGGATGTGGATCACTGCCTACGCCTTCTTAAATTCGCTCTCCGGCAGCCCAATTTGTTCCCTTTCCGACATTGAGTCCCCCGCGTTCGAAACAGATGCTGCTCTGCATGCTCATCACATAGAAGCGCGGTTACAGGCAGGGCCAGAGCCGTTAGAGGAAGTGAGGTCAGCACAGCCCAGTGTTGCAATGGTTGGCTTAGTCATCCAGAAAGGGTATAAAGCGACCCTCTGGGTCGCTCCTGCCGTTCGCTCCTCATGCCAACACAACAAACTTCTTCAACATCGCCACCCACTGCAACACCCAGCCTCATCCCGCAGACCACCCATCCACCGAGGAGCCGTCCATCCATCCCTTGTCCTGCCATCTACCTCCGCATCTTCCCCTCCAGGCCGCCGCTCCTCCAGGCCGCCGCTCCTTCAGCCCGCCGCTCCTCCAGCCCGCCGCTCCTCTTTCAAACTCTCACTTCGGGTTGACACGGCCCCTATGATGATGTCCTTACCGTCATGAGCGCACCAGCAGGTACCTCACGGCAAGGTAAGGACAACTCAGCGCAACTCGGCGCGAGGTGAGGCCAGTTCGGCGAGAGGTGAGGCCAGCTCGGAGGCTGTCTGCCTAGCCGTTCTTCGACAAAACTCAATTCAGAGTGAGGCCTCTTTCGCACAGGCGTGCAAAGATGCCTGGCCAGATATGGACAGCGACGAAGGCACATACGTCGTAGCATACTCTAGGTAAGGCTCTCTACGGAATCGTTTTGACTCTTGCTAATGTTTTCTATAGTCGGTTCTGCCTTGGACCAAGTTCCCGGTTCCTCGTGGAAAGAGCGTTTCGACGAGAGAATGACCGAAATGTCAACAAAACTGGAAGCTCGTCGGCGCCAGGAGGATGAAGCCCGCCAGCGCCAGGAGGACGAAGCCCGCCAGCGCCAGGAGGACGAAGCCCGCCAGCGCCAGGAGGACGAAGCCCGCCAGCGCCAGGAGGATGAAGCCCGCCAGCGCCAGGAAGAAGCAGATTGTCAGGCTTTGGTAAACGAACAGTTCAGAAAACGCGTTGAAGAAAAGAGAGCCCGTCGCGAGGCAAAAGAGCGGGAGCGCAGAGAAAACGAATCGGACGCAATCCCGAAATGTTCCATGCAGCGAACGCCAACTCCGCTCTCTACTTCCACATGGGCCGGCTCTATGACCAGTTTCCAAAAGTTTGAGTCCCTGGCTGTGGGCTTTGAGCTTGCAGGTTTGTCCGTGGTTGGCTCTGAGACGCTCGTTGCGGGCTGCTTCCGCTTACGGGAGTTGGTAGGGGGGCTCAGAAAAGCCGTAAATATGTAGCAGCCTCCGGGCACTATATAATACGTCGCTAAGGGTCAAGGACGCATCCTCCATCCTCATCACCCTCTTCCTCCCCGAGCTCAAGCACTGGTTTCTGGCTGGGTTTCCACCGCGGACTTGAAAGCCACTCATATCCTCCCCTACAGCATGGCCGACAAGGTTCTACGTATGATCTTGGGCGGAGACGAGGGGGCGGAAATCCCGTTCGAAACACGCAAATGCCTTCCCTTATGAGCACCACTCAAGATAACTCGTGTTTTATGGGGGAGCCTGCGTTCCTGTTCCGACTGGCGACTACAAGACGGGCTACTTTATGGGGTTTCCGGTTCGGATGGCGACCTGGTTTGCCCATTCGAGTATGGCACTATCGCCCCGATTGTACATAATGGTTGTAAGGCTTGACGTTACCCACTGCACCACGCCGCCATGCAAGCCTCATTTGAATTGCAGAGTTCGTTGGTGTGTACAGCATATATACTTCGAACCAGAGCGGTTGTACATACCAACGCGCTGGATTGGCGATATCGTTTCACTCTTGACGAGTGCCTCAAGCGTGACTGCCATCTCGATATCTTGGATTTCACGCGCTAGCACCTCACACTTGATTCCGACCGGCCGGTCATCGTCTGCGATCCTGCTCGGTTTTACTAGGGAGAATAAACGGAAATGGATGTGCGATGGACTTTAAGCGTGGGCGTGAGCACGACGGAAAAAAGCAGCTTTAAGATTTTGTTTTCGGCGTTGCTCAGGACGGAAAGGTACAGGCGGGATGGAATATTTGCAATGGATTAGCCCAGCTGGCCGGATGGCCTTTTCTTCTCGAGGGGAAGGGGGGACATAAATGCGCAGGACGACCTGGACAGGCATCACTCACGAGGGAAGTACATATCACCCAAACGTTCCGGGCTTAGACAGATCATCATCATCATCACCTTTCATATATCACTATCCCCATGGTCCTACCAACTGAGTAATTCGTTCCAGGAATATCCATTACAAAACGACCCGCCACTCCCATAAGCGTTCCTTTTGGCGTACCTGTATATATACCGAAAGGACGAATCCTTTCATCATCTACTCATGTCCGCTCATAAACCATCTACACAACGCGTGATTAATCATGCATCATCATCATCCTCCTCCCCCAAATCACGCCGCACCACCACCACCACCACTCGGCCTAAACCCGACATGCAACCTATCCGCCGTCTTCCTCCCCCTACTCCAATCCCGCTGTTGCTGTTGCTGCCCCTGCCCCTGCCCCCTTCCCTCATCCCCACTGCCCCCACCGCCACTGCTGGCAGCACCACCCACATCGCTCATCTCCACCTCCACCATCGCCGCGTCCAACCCCGAACTGCCCGGCCTCCCATCACTGCCGCTCCTCCCGTGCGAGCCGCCGCCGCCGCCGCCGCCGCCACCACCACTCGAGCTCGACCGCATGCGCCTCATCACCGGCACGGCCGCCGGCTCGCCCTCGGCCGCCGCCTGCGTCGCCAGATACGCCAGCTCCTGCGTCGGCCGCAGCTTCGGCGACGACGACGACGAGGGGCTGGCCCTGCCGCTGCTGTTGCGGGTGTCGACGAGCGGGCCCTCGGAGCCGGGGCCGGGGTTGATGGCGCCGGCCTCGAGCGCGGGGGCGAGGTCGAAGGCGCTGGAGTTGTTGGGGGGCGAGGGGTTGCCCGCCGCAAGGTTGTCGAGGTGCTGCTCGGCGGCGGCGTCCTGCAGCCGCGCGGCGCGCTCGCGCGCGTCGTTTTCCAGCTCGCGCAGCCAGCGCCGCGCCATCTTGCGCTTGAAGCGCGCGTACAGGCTGAGGTCGTCGGCCGGGTTGTAGCCCTTGGCGCGGATCGTGCGGTCCGGGTCGAACCAGTGGCGGACGAGCTTCCACTTGAAGCGGGCGAAGATGTTGGTACGTTCACCCTCGTCGTCGATGCGCTGGCGCGGCCCCTCGCGCGCCCACACGCGCGGGTAGTTGTCGCTGAACTCGTGGAAGAGGTGCTCGTAGACGCCGCGCTGCGAGTCCGTGGGGTCGTTGTCGAGCCCCGGCCCGGCGCGCTTGAAGAAGAGCCAGAAGAGCACGACCGTCACCATGAGCGGGACGGTGACGATGAAGTACCACTTCAGCTCCGGATTGTTCTCGTCTTTGCTGAAGATATCTACGTTCATGCCGAAGAATCCAGAGATAAACGTCAGCGGCAGGAAGATAAACGTAATCCACGACAGCCGCCACATGCTGGTGTCGAGTTGCAGGCCGAGGCGCGAGTCGCGGATCTCGACCGACTTGTACATCATGTCGCTGAGATTTTGCGTGGGCTTGATGAGGTCCTCGCTGACCGAGTTGGCGATCTTGTCGAACTCCTCGGGCGACTGCGAGATCCATTCGTCGGGCCCTTCGTCGCCGGTGACGTCCCCCATCATGTTGCGGACGTCTTTGGCGAGGTCGATGTGGAGGTAGATCAGCTTCTCGACCTTGAGCCACAAGGACGAGTTGATCCACAGCTCGGGGGCGCGAGACTCATCGGCCGGGTTTTCGTATATCTTGTCTTCCAGGATGCTGACGTGGGTCTCGCACGCCCGCATGAACCTCTCCCATCCCACGGTTATCGCCTTGAAGACGTCCTTCAACACCAAGTCCATGCATTCCACGGCCAACTGATCATCCGTCGCCTTCTGCTCCTTCTTCAGGTAGAACGGCAGCCGGCGCCACCTCGCTTCGATCTCGTTCCTCGCCTGGATCAGCGTGTCCTCGGGGCTGTTCGACTGCGAGTTCTCGAAGATGATGATGGTGCTTCCATTATCCAACTCTTCCAGATGCGGAAAGTAGCCGTTGCCATGGCCGTTGTTGCCATTGGCCTCCTTGTGGCGGGAGCTCCGGTGCTCGTACTGCCTCTTCAGCCGCCTGTACTCGCTGTACTCCTCCTGGTTGTACGGGTTGCGCATGGGCATCTCGAAGTCGCCCGTGTGCAGCTCGGGCTGCTCCTCCTGCGGCTCGCTGTGCTGGACGTAGACCGACAGGCGCTGCACGAAGACGTCGTGGCCGTACACGGGCGTCTCGAGCGCGTCGTACGCGTTCAGCTCCATCATCTTGACCTTCTCGTCGTCGGCGTCCCGGTTGTACTTGCGCGCGTCGTACTGCTTCAGGTAGTCGAGGCCGAAGGCGCAGCGGCTGACGCCGCGCCACGGGTCGCGCTGCGGGCGGAAGGCGCGCGCGTTCAGCACCGGCTTGCCCGCCCGCTGCTGGGGCCGCTCGAAGCGCGCCCACCGCCCGAAGGCCGTGCCGACGATGTCGTCGTCGTGCTCCATGTTGAACTTGCGCAGCAGGTAGTTGTTCGCCCACGACGCGTTCTGCACGTGCACCACCCGCAGGATCGACGACGCCCGCAGCGACCGGTTCTCCAGCAGCGAGCGCAGGCCCTTGAGGCTGCGTATCTCCTGCGCCGAGATGCGCCGCTTGCCGTCTTCATCGCCTGTTCATCCCTAGGCGTGAGCTGGGAAGTTTTGTTGGAGGAGTGGGCGCCGCGGTGAGGGGCAAAGAGAGGGAGAAAGAGACGCACTTCGACCTAGGTAGTCGATGACCAGCACTCTGCCATCTTTCCAATCGGATGGGTCCCATGGTGTATTCCAGTCCGGGCCGGGGCTGCGTCTGCGATGGGGGCGTCCGGGGCGCTGGTGTTCTGGCGGTGGTTCTGTTCTGCGTTTGGGCAGCGTCTGGTCGGGGGTCGGAGGATCGTCTGGGAAGCTTCATCAGCACGTTGCCGGCGAGCAATTGCATCTGTGAACGGGGAACATACCTGATTGAACCGTCTCTAACGGCTCTTCGTAGCTTGTGTCCTCGACGGAGATGGAGGGTGCGGAGAAGGTCCGCCGAGGTTCTAGCGGTGGGTGTGGCGTCGTCATGCGGGATGGCTTGCGAGGTAACTGCGTCTGGTAGCTGTAGCTGCGAAAGGACGCGCCAATGTGTACAAAGAAGAAAAGGCGGAAAGGAGGGCGCCGAGAGCATCTGAATCATGAGGAATATATTTGCTACCTGTATTGTAGGGCTGTCAGAGCCGCAGCATTGGGAACGCCTGCCCTTCCCCGTGGTCCTGCAGGTGACTGGCGCCGAGCGCGGCTGAGTTGCGACGACCCGCTCCTGCTGACCCAAAATTATCCCCGATGAAGCAGTAGGAATGGGGAAATAAGGCACCAGCGTCGTTCTGTAAGCGCGTGTGCTCCGCCTTTTGCTGCGCCGATGGGGCTGAGATGCCGATTTTCCCATGCACGAGTCACCTGTGCACACCACCACGTCCTCTCTCTGGGGGCCAAAAACCCGCCTCGCCATGTAAGCTGCTGCCTTCCGTAATCCTTTGAATGCCTTCCGTTCCACGCCCGTTGCGCCAAAGAATGCTACCCTAACCCGCCCAGATCCAAGAAGAAAAAGCCGGGGATGCGTGCATCGCCCCGAGCTGCAAGTGAAGCTTTTCGTCCACACACACCGACATTGTCGGCTCGCTTAATCCGTCTTCCCACCCATGACCTTCGCGGCTTGCACGGCATTCATCTTCTGAGTCCAGCCTGGCGCCGGTTGGAACTTGCGAACCGTGCGAATCTCGTCCGACGCGTAGCCCGGGATGCGGATGTTGTAGTTGCGCTCCAAGATGTTCTGGATGTCGCGGATCTCCAGTTGCGACGACTCGCGGAGCTTGGCAAGCTTGCACGCCGACGACACAACATTGTCCAGGAAGTCGTCCGCCAGCTGGAGCATCGCCTGGTACTGAAGTTAGCCCGTTTCTCTTTGACCCGGAGTGAGAGTGCCTTACCTCCTCGACCTCGGGTGACAGCGCTTCACCAGTGGGCTCGCCCACGCCCGTTACCTGCCTCACCAGCTCATCGAGCTTCTTCTTGCTCAACACGCGGTTCTCGTCGCCTTCCAAGTGATACTGCGGGTGTCCTGCAATGACGGGCTGTCCCATCATGCCAGGCGCGCCGTTGCTAGGTCCTCCGAGAGTGGGTCTGGCCGGTCCCATGTTGACGGGGTGAGGCGGCGGAGCGTTGAGCGTCTTTGGGATTGGCATCTTGGGGTTTGCGATCTGATCGGTACGGTTTCCGATAGGCTGGTAGCCCTGCGCTGCCGGAATCTGCGGCGTGCCGCGGCTGTCCGAGTACGTGCGGGCGGCGGTTGCCATGGCTTGGTTGTGCGTCAAGGGAATGGGACCGTTGGGGTTGGCGCTTGGTGGGTGAGGCGACTGTTGCATTTGGTTCAGCTGCGAAGCTTGTTGCGGGTTGAGCGGAGGTCGCTGCGGGTTCATGGGTTGTTGTTGTGGCGTTTGCGCGCCTTGCGGCTGCATCTGCCCGCTGAAAGCGGGTTGGCCTGGCTGCTGCGATCCCGTGATTCCCGGGCTCATCGGTGATTGTTGTTGACGAGCCGCTTGCAAGGCCGGATTGGCGGCAATTGACTGGTTGTTCCCAACCTGCCCGGCCTGCTGTGGCGCCTGCGGTTGCTGTGGCGGGTGGCTAGGCTGGCCGCCCATTTGCATTGGCTGCTGTGACTGAACCGGCGTAGGGGGTGCCACGGGAGTTTCGGATTTGATCTGTTGTGCTCCCGGCTGCTGGGGGGCCTGCTGCGGCTGCGGCTGCGGAGTTTGCTGTATCGCAGATGGTGGCTGTTGCTGCTGAACTGGGGGTTTCTGCTGTTGTTGAGGAGGCTGCTGCGGATGCGGCTGTTGCTGCTGGGACGGTTGGTTCTGTTGTGCCGCCTGCTGCTTGAGTTGATCCTGGGTCTTCCTGAACTCTTGAACGGATCTCTTGACCTGTGCAAACTGCGCCTCCAGCTGGGGTTTCTGAGTGATCCAGGTCTGGGGTATATCCTGGCCGCTGCTCTGACGCTCCGCCATCATAGCCGACATTTTCTTCAGACTTTGTGCGAGCTGCTCTTGCCTGTGAAGCATCGAGGCGTAGTGATTCTTGACTTCCCGCAGCTTGGTCTCTGCCTCAGGCGACCCAGCAGGGATGTTGGGCGGCAGTTGGAACGGGAAGGTGTTGATGTGCTGTACGATTTGGGCCGGGAGCGGCTGTTGGCCGGTGGGATGGACAGCTTGTCCCTGGTTCTGCTGAGGCGGCTGCTGTGCCGGCTGCCCTTGGCTTTGGGGCCTGTCGGGTTGCGGCGGCTGTTGCTGGGCTGGCTGGGCCTGCTGTCCGCCGCCTGCCTGGGCCGCTTGGGCTGCCTTCCATTCGTTCATCTCCTTGCCCATCTTCTTCGTAAACTCCAGCAGCTTGGAGGCCGCCGTCTTGTACTCGGAACTCTCCTTGTCATGTTTCTGAAAGGCCTCATAGAGGCCTGCGACGCCGCGGGTGTATTGGGCCTTCTGATGATCGGTCAAGTGCGGGAGTGTCTGGATTTGGTTGACGCGGATGCCAGGCGGCAGAGGACGGGCTGGCGGGGCACTCATGGCGGCGAGGGTGGTGAGGTGAGCTGTTGGGCGGGGTGTCGAAGCTCCAGGTTGCGATACGCGTCGGCGTCGGCGTCGGCGTCGGTCGGTGGCTAGACGCGGTCGCTCGGGTGCGGCGACTCGCGGAAGACGACGATTCTGCGGAAGAGGATTCGGCACTTGGAGTGGATTTGTCGGGGGTGTCGGGTGGAAGGTGAAAGGGTGGATGTTGATTGAAACTTTCGAATAGGCTTCTGCGGAGGATCGGTCCCTGTCCGCCGTCTTGGTCCGTCCCGCAAGCCCAACCGCTTTATCCCCACTTCAGCCTCAATGCCCCGACAACCCACCGTCGCCCGATCCACCACTTGCTGCCTTGGGAATCGAATCAAAAGAGGAATGTCGAACTCACATCCCCATAGGGTTGTCTAACAGGGATTGACGATCTTATGCAGGCTCATGGTAGTGTAGTCGACTCCATATGCTGTGCATGTTCGATAATCTAGTCTCTGACGTCACATCCGCCAACTGTATACCGTGTATGAATTTCATGCTTCACTGATGGAATGGTTGGTGATGCCAAAAGATAGCGCCCATCCGTATCATACCTACCTGGCTGCAACGAAACCGGTTAATGCACCACTTACTTTCCTACAAAGCACTCTTGACGCTTTCAAGCAGCCATAGAGATTGCAGCGCAATGTGTAGCACAAAATACCAGATAGTGCAACTTCGGAGGGTTTCTATCGTGCCATCACAACATTAAGCAAATAGGATTTGAGCAGACCTTCGAAAAAAGAAACCGAAAGCAAGCTCGCACCGCCTCTAGATATTTGTACATCACACCTAATTATCTGGCTCCGGAAATATCAATCCCAGCCCTGTAGCTCCTCTTGGTCTGAAACAAAGCTCCGGTCTGTAGGACGATAAAAAGAAAATCCCCCTTCGCCCTATAATACATGAAGATACAAAGCTCCATAATATCCACTGCAGTGTTAGAGAAGAACCAGAAGACGGCAATGTTGCACAATGAGGCGCTGTCCTTTACAGCTTGTTACATTGTTTAGATCGGAAAAATTCTTACTCGGAGAACACGATGTCGATGACTACTAAACCACTATCTAATTGCTTCAGAAAGTAGAATCATGGTAACCGAGGGCCATTAAGCCAGTTGCCCACGTGAAGAATCTACGCAGTGGAATCCAATATCCGGACGCATTTGTTCACATTCAAAACTCACATTCGCATCCGGATATTAGATTCCACTGCCTACGTAAGTTGGATATAATATCTTCGGCGGAACAAGGTCGAGGGGGCCGAGTTATTCTGTCACCCGCTGTGTCGGAACCAAAGTCATTCCCGCCGTCTGTGTTTACAGTCAGGCCGTAGCGCCTCATCCCACCGGCGCCAGGGAAACAACTATACGGAAAAGTTTGAGTATCAAGACACCAATGACTCTTATGCATCTTGTGTTCCACCGTCACGACATTGTCTTACCGCTGCAGAGCGCGACCGGTTCATACAGATCAACGTAGACTTGGAAGTTGACACGTCGGGACTCATCCTTCATGGAGCGGAATTCCACGAGGATGCTGCGCCCAGAGCAGTAAGGCATTCTGCTGGAATAGTGTACGTGTTGTCGGATTCCTCTTAGCCATAGAAAGAATAGTGCGCGTCGGATAAGAATGGTAAGAGCAATTGCCTGCTTTAGCGAAAAGGGAAATCACGTTCCCCTCGAAAGCGGCGCGACACAGTTCAAAACGAAGAACCAGAACAACACGAAGATGAAGATGATGACGATGAGACAGTACTAGATACCTTGTTAGTGAATTGGTGAGGATGCCAGTAATAGCCAGTCACCCATACAACTTGCCCGCTATCGTTACGGACGAAACCTATATAAAGCTGTCCACGTCCCTAAGCTCAGGCAAATTGTGTTGTGCACGCCTACGACATAGATGTAGACTATCAACTCATTCATTTCCTGTCCTACTCGGCGTGGCTGTGTTTGCGATCATTTTAGTCTCGATCTTCGTAAATGATCAAATATCCTTCGCCTCGTGCGGCAACCACCGCGAAGATCAAGTCAGTAGTCTGCACCAACGATTTACAGTATTGCTTGGTCTAAGCAAAAGATTGCGCTAACATCTACATGTGGCCTATCGCGCGATCTAAAGTCTAAGTTTAGTAGCGGCCAAGCCCCCTAGGGGCGCTGGCATCACGACTGTAATGTTACTTTAACTTCAAGGCATACATGTTCTCGTAGCAACACTCTAAATGCTCTTCCGTTTGTGCTGGCGAAGCAGAAGCGAAGAGAGCACCATGGATCGCGCACCCGCAAGCATGCGCGGGGTCAGATGTAACCGGGGTGCTAAAAAAGATAAGGAGAAAGGGATAAGGGTACCAATGATGAAATGATGCAGAAGCTCAAGCGTTGACCAAGGGTCCGGGGCCCCGTCGTTCAGAGCACGGTTGTCCAGGGCCCTTCTAGAAAGGAAAAGGGCAATCATGCCAAGGGCGAGCATGTTGACCCAAGTCCGTGGTTGTAGATCCGAATGAAGGAGCGGTCCGAATCGAACGAAACACGTCGTTTCGAAAGATTATTGGAGGGGAAGGAAGATGGAGCATAATGACGCCGCACCGAGCTTACGCTGCGAATCGGCAACGGCATCATGGTGGTCACGGCGGGGCGCCAAGAGTCGTGGAAGCGCATCTGAGATGTCTGCAATTGATGAGGATTACGAGACGCGGTGCTTGCGTATGCTCGGCACTAGATCCACGATTGTCCATGCGGGGGACACTTGTTCGACTCATCTTTGCTAGTCGTCGGCTTGGCGGAAGGGTCGATTGCCAATAAGGGAGCTGGGGCGTGTGGCTGCGAGTAATGCACTAGAGCGTTTGCTGCCGGTCTTGTGGTACGGACGGGCGCGGATGTGCCCAAACCAAGAACAAGGCAGTGGCGTTCGCTTGGCCGGCTAGTCAGCAGCAGAGCGGACCATGTCATGCTGGAGCCTGAGCGTGAGCCTGAGCGCGAGCCTGAGAGAGCGGAAGCGAAGCGAGAGGGCCTTGCGGTGCGAGGTTGCGCCTGGGGGCACAGGACGGGCGACGGCGCACGAGAAGCGGAGGGATGCCGGATCGGTGACATTATACAATAGGACGCACCAGGCCGTCATTTGCCGGGCTTCCGTTCTGGGAAGGCAGTGCAGTGCAGGGCATGGGCTGGGCCGGCTAATGGGGGGCGTGCGAAAGCGGACGCGGACTTGGTTGCGCCTGCTGCTCGGGGTTAGGAGGCTCGGCACGAGGCTTGTCGGCGTCAGGAGGGGTTGAGACAAGCGTTGCGAAAGAGCTTGCGAGGCCTCCTCCGCCGCGCGCCCAAACAGCGCAGAGCTCCGGCAGCGTGGCGGCGAGCTGGGCAGATCCTCCCAATAAGAGCAATACGACTGGCTCGGGGCTCGGCGCCATGGGAAAATCACGCGAGCCCGCAGAGGGTGCGCGCGATTGCCAAGCGGCGTCAATCCAGCTGCCCATGTGCTTGGCTTTACCTTAATTCTCGGCCAACCTTCTCGGCGCCACGCCGGCGCCGCCCCAGAACAGAGGCAGGAAGCGCGCGGGAACTTGCCGGCGTCAGCAGCAGCGCGAGTACGGGTGGAGGGTTGGAGGGTTGGAGGGTGGGCGGCTGGGCGCCGTGGGAGCGCGGTGCTTGGAGCTTGGTGCTTGGTGCTGGGCAGCGGTTCTGGGCGCGGGACTGTGGACTGGCTCTGGGCAGCCTGTGCCGTCCTCCCGGACGCATCTTAGGGTTGCGGTTAAGCATAAAAAGTCCCAGAGCTTTATCTTACGCCACCGGGCTGAGGAGCGCTCGTATGACACGCCGCACAGCCCTCGCACAACGTCGCTGGCGCCCCTTTTGGCCAACCGCCTCCCTTGCCTGGCCCAGCGATGGCTTTGCCGAGCCCACTCGATGTGGAGACCGGTACTCCAGACGCTGGCGCTCTCCGGTGCGCTTACGTGGCCCTTTGCCAGGAGGCCGCCGGACCCGCACACACAGGATGCGACTCGGGGGCCGCGAGCTTGGCTGGCAAGAAGCGAGATGCCAGCTCGTGTCGCCCAGCCCGCCTGCCCGCTCCTTGCTGCAGCCCGGCGCCGTGCGACAGAGCTGCGCTGCACTGCGCTGCATCTGCCCGCCGGCCCCAAGACACAAGGAGGGGGCTTACGGCTTCGGGGAAAAGCTGCTCGACTAAGCTTAAACATGGGAGCGGCTGACGTTGTCTGTGTGGAGCCGAGCGGGAGGCTAGCCGCTGACTGCAACTGCGTGGGACGGACGGAGAAGGATGTCGCAGCGAGCAGTAGGTAGTCTTGTGCGGCTTGGCTCCCGCACCAGGGCTCTTGTTCTTGGACCTTGGGCCTTGGACGCGGCGCGGCGCTCGGCATTTCCAAGAGCCCCGCCGGTTGCGGTGCTAACGTGAAAATTAAAGTTAGTTATTGCGGATAACCTTCGTTGCTTAATCTGAGTACGCAGCTCGCCGCCGGGTGCGCCGTGCGATGCGACGCGGCCTCCCCATGGACGGCAGCGTCAGCTCGGGTGCCAGCTGCCAGCTGCTCCCGCGCATCGTCGCTCGCTCTGCTGCCAGGCTCCCAGGCTCCCAGGCTCCCAGGCAACGCTGCGCGCCCAGCCGCACGCAGGCGCGACGCGAGGGAAACGCCGCGAAGCTAAAATAAAGCTGATCCACACGCCGCGCCCTCGCTATCATCAATGCGCCACTTCAAGCAAGCCAAGGCCGATCCATTCCCACGATTCCCACGCGCCTAAGAAAAGGCACATTCCTCCCCATGCACCACCGTGCCTTCCGTCAATCAGCTTTTATCCGCGCCGCGCCCTCCCAACACCGCCTTTCGCATCTCTTCTTGGCCGCGCCCTTGGCTTCCGACTCAAGGTGTCCAAGACTTCCCGCGCCCATGTGCTCGCCCGACCCGCCGGCTTGACCTGCACCTGCACCCGCACCCGCACCCGCAACAAAACCGCTCTCCGCCCGCCAACTCTCCCCGCCCTCTGCTCACCCAGACGCGACGGTAAGTGCCCTCCAGCAACTCTTGTTTCATGCCTTCCGCTGCCTCCCGCGCGATGCACTTCTTGGCCCCGGCCCCGGCCCCAGCCCCAGCTCCAGCCCCAGCGGACACCGTATCCGCACGGCCCAGAGCGCTTATTGTTGGCCCTAATTATGGTTCTCCGAAGCCAACTTAAATCCATTCTAGCTCGCTTCCGCTGCGCCTTGGCTAACGCTCGGTGTTTCTGCAGCTGGCGCAACCGAAACTTTATATCCTTTGTATCCCGGCTCCCGTCCACCAACCCTCTTCCTCTTTTCCACCTTTTCGGCCGTCGCCCCACACACATGTCCGCCATGGAGACGTATCACGGCCACGTCCGCACCCCCAACGATGCCATCATCCTCTTCGAGGCCTGTCGCACCGGCCTGCTGCCGCGCGTGCAGCGTCGCCTGTCCGAGAAGGAGCGCCAGCAGATCAAGTCCGGTTCGGTCTTCGTCTGGGACGAGAGAGAAGCCGGCATGCGCAGATGGACGGATGGAAAGTCGTGGAGCGCTAGCAGAGTGTCTGGAAGCTTCCTGACCTACCGCGAAATGGAGGGCAAACGAGGCGGAAATGGCTTCCCCGCAAAGAAGTCCAGCAGCAAGTCCGACAACGGTTCCAAGGACGGCTCAGACGAGGACGGACCCGACGGATACCGCTACAAGCCCGATGGCCTGATGAAGCAGTCGTTCAGCATCACCACCTCCCAAGGCCAGCATCTCCACCTGATCAGCTACTACGCGCGCTCAAGTCCTACCGCAAACGTGCTGATGCAACCTTCGCAAGACCCAAGTAAGTAAACAGCAGTCGCTTCCGTTGAAGCCGGATTTTAACAGTACTTAGGTCTTCGTCACATTCGTCCTCAGAAGGGCATGTACCCCGAATCGTCCGTCAATGAGCAATCAAGTGTTCCGGCCGTGACAAGAGGACCCATGCCTGGATCGCCATACACCACCGCACCACACGTCGGCTCTCCGTACACAAGAGCGGGCGCACCTCTGCCGCCATACGCCATTCAACTACCGCCTGGCACTTGGCCGCCCACTCCTCAAGGAACCCCGCCTTACTCGCCCTACGGCTACGCTACGGCTGCTGGCTACATTACGCACTCTCCTCATCCGTATCACCACTACCCGGCACACCCAGGTTATGCCGCCGGAACTGTGTTCGATAGGCCCCCTCCAGGACTTCCCCCGCCACCTCCGATTGCAAACGGCCACCCCTACGCTCATCACCAGCTTGCTCCGGCCGCTCACCACCCTCCCAATGTCTCCCCGCGCGTTCAGCAAGCGGCTCATACCGGACCTCCTTCAGCAGCTCCCGGGCTACCCACTCATCCGTATGCGCATGTCGAGCCTCCGCAACACAGGCCGTCTTTGCCCGCCCCCTCAACCTCTGGCCCCGAACTTCCGCCTGTCAATCCCTCGGCTGCTCCGGTCACGAACGGCATCGCGGTTACGCCGCAACCACCGACGACCAATGTACAGGTAGAACCCCCGCGTCCCACTTCCACGGAGGCGCAGGCGCAATCTGCTCCTGAGACAAACGGTGCACCACCTCAGGCCAAGACTTTCCCAAGCATTCACGCGCTTGTCAATGGATCGTCAGATGCGGCAGAGAACAAGAGTGATGCAAGCGCAACCAGCCGCCACGGAAGTCGTAGCCCCAACAGTGCGTTGCAACACGTCAAAGAACGGAACTCCGGATACGGTGAGGACTCGAAAGCCCTGAGGAGTCTTGACAAGGCTTTCATGGTCAGATGAGCCTGAAGAACACAGCGTCTCCGTTGCGTTTCACGATGTGGCACTTCCAGATCCAGATCTCGGTTCTTCACACAACCCTGCATGATCGACTGGACCAGTAATGTGGACCTTCTCAATCCCTTTTTTCCAAGTCAAAAAATCTCCTTCGCAAATGGTGGAGTTTCCGGCGTTAGCAAGCGGATTTCGAATATGGAACGGCGTTGTTTTGCTTTCAGTGGTGATGCCTTTCATTTGCCTGTTTTTTCTTTTTCTTTCCCTTTCACTTTCGTTATCTGCATGTCTCGGGGGACAGCGGTTGCATTCGGTATGGCGTTCAGGAACACTCGATTTACCACAGTTTTGCACGGAAGCGGCGTGGTATGGGTTTTACGTGGGCATCAAAGTGCCTCTTTCGCACGAGAATGGGTGGTTCATAGTCGGTTCGATGCGCACATTTTCCCTTGTCTGTTCATCTTCACCGCGAGGCGTATGCCTATATGGCTGTTCCTATCTAGCTAGGTACTCTGTGGTCCGAAACAAGGCTGCTGTCCATACTCTGTTAATGGAGGAAATTGGACGTATAGCATAGCAAACAGACAGCCAAATGAAGTAAAAAAAAAAGAAAATAAAGATCCAGATAGATGCGCCCGAGCTTTGTGCCTACAATGACGTTTTGCTGACGGTAAGAATGAAATCGGGTAGTCACTGCTGCCTGCTACCTCATCATTTTTTTTTGTCTCTCTACGGTACTACCAAGTAGGAATCTTGTGCTGCGCGGACAGAAAAAAAAAAGGGTTGCCTTCGGTTTAGGCAGCGTTCGTTCTGAGTCAGTCGCGATTGCCACCCCCAGAAGTCCGGGGTATCCGGTCATGCAGGTCGAAGCGGGTTATGACGTACCATCCGCGGGGCCTTATCATGAAGAAGGTTTGGGGCCAAAAAGGAAAATCGGCATCATCATCCGCATAAACATGCTTTATTTGGGGGGAGACATGGGGGGGAGGGAGACGATAAGATCTGCACCTATAATATTTGATGGTAAAGGTATGGGCCGCCTGGTTGCCTACTACTTCGTACGCTACCGGGGGAGATCTTCAGGGTTGGGGGAAATGGGAATGCGTCTTTCCCTCTATCTCTCTTTCTCTCTTCGTATCCCTCGCATAATCTACGCGCTCAGGCACGTACACACACCCTCTTTCATGCCCTAAAATAGAAGAAACCACCGAGAAAAAAAAAGGCAAAACCACATCGTTGCAAAAGACGTGTGAGCCACCAGTCCCATCCCGATCTATAGCTTCGCCTCCTCCTTGACGTCGCCCACCTTGAGCTTGGGCGCGTACTTCTTCAGCACGCCCTCGTTGTGGTACTGTTGCGAGGAACGGTTCGAGTCAGCCCGACGGTCTTTTTCGGGAAAGAGAGGGGTTCTTTTTTTCGGGGGCCCCAAGCCAGCCGCCAGTGGCCCCCGTCTTTATTCTCCGGTCTTTCCCCACTACACCCCCGCCCAAAAATAGATCGCGCTCGTATATCGGAACGCAGACGGCCCAGCCTCCACCTCCCTTGCTCGTTCTCGGCCGACCTTTTCGGTCCTCGTCCAGCCGGCCAGCCAGCCAGCCAGCCAGCCAGCCAGCCAGCCGCCATATGGGCGCAACGCACGTACATGCACTCTCAGGGGGGCCGGCCGTTCGGGACAAGAAGAGACCAGGGTCGATCGGAAGGCAAACAGACGGGGGGGGGGGGGGGGGGGGGGGGGGGGGGGGGGGGGAGGGGGGGGAGGGGGGGGGGGGGGGGGGGGGGGGGGGGGGGGGGGGGGGGGGGGGGGGGGGGGGGGGGGGGACGTCGAGTGGAGCTGGATAGTCTGGTCGGAACGGGCTTGTCTGCGGAGGAGGTGCGACGGCGGTGGTGGGAGCAGATGTCGCGCTTTGATATGAT